>PNEQ01058524.1:0-12871 GCA_003012365.1 Medauroidea extradentata | reverse complement strand
AATTTTTCGCTGCATTTACAAATTTACGATCAAACTTGCTCGCTAGTTTTCGCAGTGACGGACATCCGTATTCCTCCTTCCCGTCTACTATTTCCACATCTTTTATACACAATTTGCTTAAATTCTTTTTCTGTTCTAATCTCGCTATGTATACAGTCTTAACGTCTTTATTCAGTAGTGCGGCGATTTCATCCGAAGCTTTCTCATACGGTATTTCTCCATCGTTCCAGTCAAAACCGTGAAAGTGTTTCGTAAGCCACGTGTTTGTTGTTTTGCTCTTCTCGTTCAGGAGTTTTCACGGGTACGGGGGATGGAAGGTTTGAGTTCGTGTCGTACCACCATCTTCATAACTCACTCCGATTTCTTTAATCACGAATCCGTTTTGGCTCTGGAAACCTTGTATATTACAGGACATTATGTTAGCAACTGTGGTTCCATCCTTTGAACACTATGTATTTATAAGTTCCTAGTTGACTATTTTTACCAAGCCCGAGAAACAGTCGTAGTCCACTATTCTATCGTGTATAATAAGGCAGTAAGCAGCCGTGTTTTGTGGGACGTTTTCCTTGCAAATAATTTCAATCCTGCAATCAACCGTACTGTTTTGAACTAGCTCGCTTTGTTTCGACGTGTCAAAAACAAACAAAGGTGCCGTATCTCGATATTTTTGCGGTGACAGTATCGGAAATGAGTCTCACCCGTAGTATGCTGTTTGAAACTGAGAAAACAAATAGTATGGAAGCACGTATCCTTCCTGGTCAAACGATGCATTCAAGTCAACATATGGGTAACTTTCGCTGTTCAAAAAGATTTTTACGTTTTCAACCTTACAATGGTCGAAAGTTGATTTATCGGCTTTAATTTGGTGTTGTTTGTCTGTCTGAAGTGCGAGTATGACATAATGTGGTTTTTCAGTGCTCGATGAAGTTTTTACGACCCAGTGATTACGTCTGTTTGTGGCTAGAGAGGGACATGTGACGAGACTCCAGCTTCTGAATGCAATATCGACAACTTTCTCTTTCTTGACGTAATTAAGGAGCCTGACCCTCTTGTGTGTGCTGGGTGTAACATGTGGGACGAACCAGTCTAATGCAGTTACTGTCACTGCAGCTGGGTCTGGAATGTCACCATCCCCTAAAACAGCATCGACGTGGGATGTAGCCAACATCAGGAAGAGTTCTTGTCTTGCCCCTATAATTATTTTCTTATAGTCCTCAGCGAATCCAAGCAACATGGAGAGCAGAATGCAAACTTCGAATTTTCCAATCATAGTTATCGCCTAGACCCCAACCAGTGACTGAGGCATGATTGTTGGGTGTAAGTGAGAGGTAGTTTTTTATCGTGGCAGTTATGCCAACGTTCCTCGTTTCATCGATAGCCACGCCGTTAAACTCGTAAATAATACGCTCAAATAGGTGAAGTATACCGTTGCGAACAAACTTTGTGGTGGTAGGGTGAGTCCCGTCGGCCTTGGTAAGCGAGCCTCGTACATGCAAAAATGATTGGCAAGGAAGAATGTAGATATCCTGGCATTGTATTGGAATGCGAACTTCTCTCCCGGGCGCGAACAGACCTGCCAAATACGGTTGGTAGCAATGGAATTCTTGTTTTTTAATTTGGTCGTCAAATTCAGCTCGTCGTGCTACATCGAGAATGTCGTCTGCCATTACGATTCACTTTGTAGCCTTGCGCACGGAGAAACTTGATGTTAGTAGCTGTTAGCGCACCGACGGTTCGCGACCAACTGATCCTGGGTTCGATGTGTCTCTTACCTATATTAACTTTTCTTGCGAACTTTAGGCCCATCTTTTCAAATGTAGTAGTAGAGTGATTTCTTCGTTTCTGAAATTAATTAGTTTGTCATTTTGGTCAACCACTGACACAGTAACTTCTTGTACGCTCTTTGCCACGACCGGAATATAAATGATACTTTGGAGTACTACCACAATTTTATATCCATGTCCAATAACGGGTGAAAACTTGTATATCGAGCTGCTAGGTTTTCCATTCACGTAGCTGCTACCTGCCAAATTACAATTTATATGTATCACATTTACTGCCATAATGTTGACTGGTTGCGAAGACACGTGTGTTTGTCCTGCTTCGAACCCTCTGGGTTCGAACCCAAGCATTGTGCCAATAGTATCCTGTTTTGTAAAGTCTATATTTTCACTGCAGGATATTTCCGCCTTCAAGGTGTTTGGATTTCCGCCCAGTTCGAAAGCTACGTCTGCCGGTAGAGACTTCTTGATGAAATAAGCTATGTCTCCTAATTTGTAAGCTCCGGTAGGAATGTTGATTTCCCTCGTTTCAGACGTTCCTTTCGGTACATAACAGAAAATGAATTTTTATTTTGTTCGATATTAGCCACGGAATTGTAAGTTTGGAAATCAATGAGACCGATGCTCCAGTCTCCTTCTTCTAGTTCCAGAGACGGGTAAAATGTTGCTCTCAGTTCATAGGTATTACCACTCATAATGATTGACGCAGGCATACTGACGAAAAGTGCTAGGCACGCTTCTTGTTTTATACATTAAGTTAAATTCGCTTTTCATTTCTTTTTGCTACGTATGAAAGACACAAACGACCGCAGTTCCATGAGTTTGGTGATTGCTCTGTTTCATTTGTTGTATGTCAGTAAAATGTTTTTAAGGTACTTGCGCAGTTCGGGCAGTGGCCGCAAATTGCCGAAACTGTCGTAAAATTCAGCTCTTCTTCCACACTTTTTGTACGCTACCCAGTGTGTGCCGGGACCGTCTGAAGTATCCTGGTTTATTATGCCACATTCGTTTTGTTTGGGTTTTGAAGGTAGTTTATTACACATATACACTCCCCTAAAGTTTGGTATTTTTAGTTGTCGTGCGTAAACTTCTATGTCAATGTTCGTGAGTGGTCGTCTAGGCAGGGACCTTAAGATCTTTTCGCGCGATGCTTTTTAATTTTCTTCTTCTTCTTTCCTGCACCTCCGCCGTAGTACGGACGACAAATGAACAAACCTAGTCCGTTTTTTTACCCATAGAAATTGCTTCTAGTTTACGGTTGTGACGAGTTTTTTCGTCTAACTGTTTACGGTCATTAGAAGTTTTCTTCGCCGCACTAACAATGTTCGTTACTGCACCTGCAATACCGGCCAGGGCTCCTATAGCAGGAATTAGTGCGGGCAGGAAGCCTCCAGTCTTCGTACCCCATTTTTTTTTGGCGTGCGATTTTTTCTCTTGGAACTTGTTTTACGTGCTTTTTTTTTGTTTTGACTGGATGCAAACCCATACCTAATTAACCTTTGCTTTCATTATGTTGGAGACACCCCAGGCTGCTATTTTTTCTCCGATACCTGTGCCTGGTGCTTTACGTATTTCGTCGGTTCTGTATGCTAGTAACATATCGGCCTCGTGCCTAGATTCTAAATCTTTGTGTTGGTCGTAAGCTATGTCGTGCCACTTGCAAGCTTCATCAAGTGCGTTTATACCGCTGTCACCACGCGCTAACCTCTTCTTCAACTTTGCTCCTGGTTCACAAAACTTGTATCCAGGAATATGTAGCTCGACTGGTAGACTATTGATAAGGGAGTCGACGATACCGTGACCTGATTTTTCTGTCTTCACTCTAAGAGACATAGGAGTAAACTGAGCTACAAACGTATAAATATCCTTCTTTTATTCATTTTTGATTCAGTATCATGGGGATAATCAAACAGAAATTTACTCTTCCTATGCATGTGACAGAAGCTGATGAATCAACCCATGAATCACGCCATGGTATTTTACTGCCTAACACGATCAGATCGATTATAGAGGGGCCAAGTGGTGGGGGATAACCTGCGTACTTCTTAGTTTACTCGAAGAACTGAACGGGCTTCGATTTGAAAATTTTTACATATACTCGAAATCGCTCCAGTAGCCGAAGTACCAACAACTGGCTCCAATTTTACATGCTATAGAAGAAATCGGTTATTTTCTGTGCAGTGACAATGACCAAGTTACACCACCAAGCAAAGCAAAGATGAACTCTGTGATTGTATTTGACAACATTGTTTGCGAGAAACAAAATTGTATTCAAGATTACTTTTGCATGGGACATCATGTGGGTGTTGACTGCTTCTATTTGTGTCAGACGTATTCGCGCATACCCAAACATTTAATTCGCGATAACGCGAATTTGTTGGTGTTGTTTCGTATGGATGAGCTAAATTTGCGTCATGTGTATGACGATCATGTTAACACAGACATGACATTTTCTGAATTCAAAGACATGTGTTCTTTACACTGGAAAGATAAGTTTGGATTTATAGTATTGGTGAAAGACTGTGACCTACATTAGGGGCGTTATAGAAGAGGTTTCGATCAGTTTATCGTACGTGCCCGACCATGAGTAACGGTACCGTTTCCAAGTTTGGAAGTGATAAAGGTTCTGGAAATGTGTTGACTGAAGCACGTATCACAAGTATTCGCAGAGACTTGTCGCTCATCGGAAAAGGAATTGAGAGTGTTAAGAATAAACTGCTTGACGACCTGATTGCAATCGACCAACATGTAGATAGTATAGAAGCTAGACTACGAGATTTAATTAATGTTTCTAATGCACAAAGACAAGATGAATTAAGTTTCTTGCAAAATACGCTTATTTCGAAACTGGCTACGAAAACAGAGCTTGTGAGACACAGCAAAAAGATACAGGACATGTGTTCTGAGCGATTCGATAAAATTGAGAGAGTCATTTTGGAGAATCACGAATAACAACGAACATATAAATATATTATGTAAACATACTTTCTACTCAGTTAACAATGGAAGACGGGACTGCGTTGACGACTGATCTCCAGCGAGCAATAGATGCAGTACGCACAAAATATTTACTAGCTAAAAATAACAGATTAGCTCTCGAGGTTAGAAGAGAAGAAGCCTTCCGACCAATCACCAGTCGTCTCGACAAACTCGCGTCATGTCCTCGCAAAGATACTTCACCTACAGTAGTAATCAAACAGGAAATCAAAGTGGAAGAACAACACCCGAATCGAAAATGTAAAATAATTGCACCTGACCAAGACGATTATTCGGACGAAGATGATAGGCCTTTGATTGAACTGTTGCACAAGCGAGTGCCAAAACGAGTGCGCGAAGAGGGGCCTGAAGCCAGCTCGCTTCTTAACCACTACATCGCTTCGTTTTCTGACCGGAACAGCGACCCAGTATACGGTCTTCAGAACCATGATGGCAAATGGTTTCTCGGAAATAAAGAAGTAAAGTTTTTGGCTGGAGATATACTACAACTCGGCAATCGTACAGTTAAAAAAATCACACAGAGACTGTGTGAACTTTTGTTTCGCAGACGGCCAGGACATTATACTGAATCAGATCTGCGCAGGTATTGTCTGTTGCTGCGGTACAGTCATGCACATTACGTCAACGATAATCCTGCAACACAAAGATTTAAAGATACATCGCACGAAAAATTCTCCATTATAGCTGGACTATTTCCTAAGTTAAGCATGTCTGTTGGTACAGGTTTAACTCAGAAACTTGTTTCACGAAATAAAATCGACTACGTTTTCTGGGACGATCCAATCGAGTTGGTTGATAGGTTGAGAATTCTCCTGGCTTCGCAAGCAGCAGGCAACCGATCACACACTAACGAGATAATTTCCATAATTGAAGAATTGAGCGAGGCCGGCTACATAGTAAAATGACTAAATATGTTGTTTCCAGCGAACTTCATAAATCAGCTAGAAAAAACTATCCTAGAAGGAAATATGTAATGAAAGGACTGGACGATACATTTCAGTCAGACCTAATAGAAATGCAAGATTTTTCTCGTGAGAATAAAGGTAATCGATACATTTTGACTGTCATCGACACATTTTCAAAATATGCATGGGCTATACCACTAAAAAACAAGTCTGCAGGTGAATTATCAAAAGGTATGGCAAGTATTATTGCACTCGGACGAATTCTGATTAACATTCATACAGACGATGAACGGGAATATTTTAACGCGAGTTTCCGAACATTGATGAAAAAAGTATAACATAAATCACTATTCGACTTACTCGGGACTCAAAGCAAGCATCATTGAACGCTTTCATAGAACTCTAAAAACTAAACTTTGGAAGCATTTCACGGCTAATGGAAACTACAAATGGGTGGATTTACTACCGAAACTTGTTCGTGAATATAACAGTACGTTTCACTCCACAACACACATGAAGCCTAAAGATGTTAAGGGGAATGGAAAGGTACGATGTCGAGCTGGTGACTGGAACACTCAATCGTCAATAAAATCTTAACTACTCATCAAATTTCGATGAGATTTTTTGCCGAGTAGATATTTGATCAGCTGACGATTATATATATAACATTATGAGGTAGTATGCTTTGCTTTCGAGTAAAAAATTAAAAATGGTTTTTAGAAAAATAAGGGTTTGAAACCACAAAATCTACAAAAATGGGAAACTGTAATGTTTATAATTTTTAATACGATAATGTCTGGACCTCTATAATAACAGAATTTCAAATATACTTGCGTTTTAATTTGAAAATAATTTTACTGTCCGAAAATCTCTGCGCGATAGGTTTATGGATGTTAAAATTATTTTAATATGAACACGCAAATATTTTTGCAATTATGTTACTATAGAGGTCCAGACATTATCGTATTAAAAACTATAAAAATTACAGTTTCCCATTTTTGTAGATTTTGTGGTTTCAAGCCCTTATTTTTCTAAAAACCGTTTTTAATTTTTTACTCGAAAGTAAAGCATACTACCTCATAATATTATATATATATATATATATATATATATATATATATATATATATATATATATATATATATATATATATATATATAAACGACAGCTGATAAAATATCTACTCGGCAAAAAATCTCATCGAAATTTGATGAGTGTTCCAGTCACCCGCTCGACATCGTACCTTTCCATACCCCTTAAGGACGATGCCTTGCTTCGTTCTGTATACTCCTACGAGAAGAAGAAGGATCCTCGCAAGCCTAAAGCGTCTATTGGAGACTATTTTCGAATCTCGAAGCAACGTGGAGTGTTTCATAAGGCCTACCGTCACAACTGGTTGGCTGAACTATACAGGGTTGTGCGTATACGACATTCGTACCCGCGCGTGTATTATTTAGAAGATCTACATGGCGAGCCTATTATCGGAGGTTTCTATACAGAAGAGGTACAGCGTACGAAGTTCCCTGATGTGTATTTGGTCGAGAAGATACTGAAACGACGTAAAGGTCAAGTGTACGTACGTTGGGTTGGACATAGTGATCGAGAAAATAGTTGGATCAATGAGAAAGATATTTTGAAATAAGGATTTTACTTGAATGTACCATATTATTTTTTTTGCAAATAAATGTATGTTTAAATTTTTTACACGGCATTAAACATGAATTGTTTCCCCAGGACCTTATAAGTATACGTCCCGTGAACACATCGAAAAAAAATTACACGCTACTTGTTCAGAATTTAAAAATAAATTCAACAGTGTTTGTATTTTTCAATTCAAAGCAGCAGTTTGCAAAATATAGACTTGTAAAGTCGCAAAGTTATATGTTTTTACATTGCCCATGTTGAATTAATGGCGAGACAGAAGTTGCAAGCGTGCACACGACTCGGGCATCACGACATGCTTCACCCTCCCTCTCCCCTCCCAGACTCCTTGCTAGGCAGAGTTACTGATAACAGCTACTGCACCTCTCTCGCAACGACGCACGGAGGCTAGCTAGCTATGTATATGATTCTACTTCGTCCATAGTCTGCTGTGAAAGTAATTTTTATACATGATTTACTTGTACACTAACTCACATATGATGCGTAGTCACTCTATGCAATATTCTTTTCTCCATCCTGTGATGGAACAGTACTTTTTTTGCAGAATGAATATATATTTACTGAATTGACAACTTTTTTTTAAATTTGGTAGTGAGTGGATATTTATTAGGTATGTACCTCTGTTGAGAGCTTAGGTATACATGGTAAACATTAGCTAGATTGTGTTTTTAAACCACTTATATTATTTTGATGTTCTGGTTATGTATTTTATTACTTGACGGTTTCATAAACGGAAAGACAAATTATTTTTTTTAAAACTATTTATTTACAATACAATACATTGACACTTTTTATATTACATTCAGTATTATCTTCTGTACAGCAAAGTCTCTCTCTCGGTCATCATGAATTATTACACGTACCATGTGTTATCATAAAACCAAAGTCTCAGGGCTTCCGAGTTAACACTGTGCGCAAAATTTATTTTTCTCGCAGTTGTGAAGTTTGGCAGTATATATTTCAACAAGTTTCCGGAATGTAGGGCATTTAAAGGTCTTATGTGCATCGATAATTTTAATGCTGCTCGAGCACACACTACGCAACACAAGCTTCTGTCTGTTTCCGATGACAAACACTGGACAATCTTCATTTACGATGTAACCCAAGACATTGGGTATTTGGGTGTATGGAATGTTGCCGGAATCCCACTTGAGTCCATGTTTCTGGTACGTTTGTAGTCTGTACAATTGTTGCGTTGTACGGCTCAGATGATCGCAGGGGCATGGTGGTTCGAAGGTGAAAACTTTTTTCGTCAGGTCATCGTCGCTGTCCGATATTGACACCTGCTTGATGGTGAATGTGTCTTGCGAACGAAGGCCTTGGATGTTACAGTACATGTTACTGCGTGCAAATTACTTGTGAAAAACATCACTACTCGGTATCGCGGTAAGCGTCTTTGGAGTACTGCTGTCAGTAGACGTGATGCGTACTGTAGTGGATGAAGTGCTGATCGTTGACGAACGTCGTAGCGCCTTGCACCAACTCCTGCGATGTGGCGTGTCCAGAAGCGAAGTATGGCCCCGAAAACACTCCTTGCATGGAAAACAGTCGAGAATTTCCTCGTCTTCTTTTAGATGATCTGGCAGGAACTTGTACACTGATGCTACCTCGTGCGGTGCGTAGATGAGAAGAAATTCTTTGGGCAAATACGGTAGCTCGTTCTCTCTGTCTAGCAATGATAAAGATTTATACCTTCCATATGCCACTATAGCAGATAATATTTTTTGTCCGGCTGAGCAGCAAGCATACATTTCTTCTGAAGAGATAAGTTGATACTGGAGAAAAACATACTGAGTGCTACGATGCATTACATAGCTTTTTATTAAACCAAGGAAGGGGGAGGAGACTTTCCTATTGGCTAATGGAAATGTTGGTGGGGGAAAATGGTACATAAAGTAGAAGGAAAAATAATTTTTTTGGAGTGAAGGGAAGGGTGGTGGTGAGGTGGAGGGGGTGTAGTAGTTTGAGCGGGTTATAACTTGAGTGTCGGTGAGAGGAGAAAGCAGGGGAAGGAGGGGGGAAATCATCAGGTGACTAACAGCCAATTAAATTATAGGACGGGATAGGGGGAAGGGGGGATAAGTTAATATATACATGTAAAAAGTGGTGGGGGGCATCAGTGTGTCGTTGGAGCTCGTCCGGGTAAAATGTGTCGGTAGATGATTTAATTAAATAATTTTTGTATAAAAAAGTTTTTTTATTAAATAGTTTTTTATTAAATAGTTTTTATTAAAAATAATTTCATTAAAAATAATTTTATTAAATACGTGCAGGGTTATAATGGAATGCAAAATTGAAAAAAATTTTGGAAGAAACACCAAGATGGCGGCCGGAAACAAGATGGCATCTGGAAACAAGATGGCGTCCGGAAACACGATGGAGGTAATATTTTTTTCGGGATTTTTTGAAATTTTGAAAAAAAATTTTTTAATTTTGATTTTTTTTTTTTTGGAAATTTTCGAAATTTTGGAAAATTTTGGTAATTTGACACTCAAGGTCAAGGATAAAGGTCAAGGTCATCCAACATGGCGGCCGGGGACGTGACGTCACAACATGGCGGTCAAATCCTCACTCGGCAAAATCCTCACTCCGAGTCCTGTGCCAGAACCGCCATAATCATACTACTCACAATGTTTCGAGAGTAGTGTTACACCAGCACCGTTATCCTTTATTTTTCTTGTTGTGTTTTTGTCTTATTGATCGTCGTATTGTTTCGTGATTCTTATTAAAATCACTTTGTTTATCCCGGAGTACCAAATTATAAAATTACAGTCTTTTTTATCATATACATAAAAACATTGTTGGCCCTCCCATAAGCTATTTAGAGGGTTTTTTGCAGAAGGGAACCAACCGATAAAGTTATTTATTTTGTAACAAATTAACAATCATACCAAGCTGACAGAGAAGTTTCAAAGAATATCCTTGAAAAAATTCTCAACGTAAACTCATAACATTTTGAGAGATTCAAGAGCCCAGAAAAATTGTTTGTATATGTTTTACTTTTACAAACTGACAGAAAACTTTGATCTCATATAATTATATCAGTTTTAGTTCATTGTGTGTGTGTTCCTTTCTGCAGAAATCCGTCCATTTACGCTACAGTTTATCCCCGATGTTAACGTAATGTTTTAGCGACGGTAATACTAATTTGCGTCTGTGAAAATTACATTATGTGCTATTAATACAATGCTACTTAAGCACTTATTTTACTGTAGGCCTAATATAAACATATTCTATAGCATTTATAAAACTGTATTTACTGGTTTTATAGCATTCAACATCAAAACCATTTTGGGTGCCTACTGAACAGTACAGCTTCGTGAGTTATTTGTAAACACAGGTCTTAATTGTAGCCGATATTGTAAAATTGTTTGTGACCCAAGAAATATTTTTATTGTGTAACTAAGTATTTTAATAGCCTACTAAAACAACAGCTACTTGTTAAATCAATTAAAATTATTCTCTCTTTGGTCTAGTAAAATCACTAAATTAGTATGCATATTAAAACCAATTTTTAACATCATGGCCTTAACAATTTTACAGTATCTAAAACTATAGGCCTATATGTTAAAAAAAAAGTAATGTTATATATTTTGTAAGAACATTTTGTCTTTTTTCCTTTAGGAAAATTAATTAAAGTACATGCACAGGTCATAAAATTAAAATCACTTACCAATGAATTCTCAATAATAATAATAGGCTTACACTAACTCTTGTATAAAAAATATCAATTTACATTAAAACACCACGTGTATATTTTATGTAAATATTTTACATTCAGAAACACCACTAGTTTAACATAAAATAATTTGAAGCCCCTTTACAACGTTCATTAATCTTCGCTTTATACACTTTACTATGAAACAGTTTTTTAGATGTCAGCAAGTAATTTTGTCTCTTATCTTTCTGTTACATATTTAACTATAGTACCGACAAAGTACTTATATAATTGTCACTTCGTAGGAAGTAATTCAGTAACAGTCTACTTCAAACTACTGTATCCTTTTATATACAAATATTTACAATAGCAATGCAAAGAATGCCTACTTATTGTTCGTATGCAGTATGGTGAGCCTGCACATATAACACAATGGATAGATATACCCCTTCTCGTTCATAAAGCAGCACATTGCATACAGATAAATTTGATAACACACATAAGTTTAGGTAGATATGAAAACATGTACATACTAATTTATTTTAGTTAGGCAAATGTGCATGTCCGACTTGTTAAAATTCTCTTACAAGCTACTGTAAGAGAAGTACTTTTATTCTATTAAAATACTTTCAATACATTAATTACATAACTTATTTACAATAACTAAATACATTTCACAAAGTAATAAATTAACATAAATGCTAGGAATACAAATATATTGCACCCTGCATAATCCAATAATGTTGGTAAATGAATTTTGCACGTACTGAATAGAAACCACCAACAAACTAAAATAAGAGAATGTTATTGAACTCCAAAATAACTTCATCGGCAATTTATGTATTTGTTTAAGACTGCTGGAAAATAAGAGTGGGCCTATAAGTTTCTAGTTAAGCTGGCCACTCTTATATTTTCGTTCTTGTTATAAAATTTTCATATGGTTTAGTAAGAATATCATAACTATACTTTTTTTGATTATTTATTTGTGGTTTACAGTATAATAAAGAACCCAGGAATACAGTTATTATTTATCTGTTAAGAGTCCTATGCACAAGCGCTCAAGACATGTTGCAGCGAGTTGCGATTACTTTTTTTTTTGCGGAACTATTTAATGCTCATTACATGTTTATACCTAATGCACACTTAAAATATTTCTTCTGTTAATTTACTATTCCAACAATACTTCACGCCAATAAAATATTATCGTCACCGCTTTAACTCTAATAGGAAAATGAATAGTAGTAAATCTTTGTATGCCAGTTGTATTTGAAAACTTCCTTTATGCCGAGTGTGCTGTTAATTCAAGTGTCTTTTTATTTCATTTAGCTTGAAAATGACATGGAAAACTATATGGAATTCAAAATCATGAAATGCAGAATACGGATGAAGCAAAATGTGGTCCCACATAAATTTGCATGCCAAGTGGATCGGAAAAGAAGTGTGCCAGGACCTCCAAGATCTGCAGCGGTGAAACGCTTGAAAATGGAAATGATTCACGAGGCTATGTCATGTGCGACAGAAGAATGTGCAACAGACACATAAAACACAGAAGACAGTGCAGTAGTAACTGTGAGAAATTAGGGAACCGATGTATTGCAACAAACAAAGAAAGACTTTTCTGTACAAGTTAACTTATCTAAGAATAAATGCCATGTTAGGAGTAAAGGAAAGTAGTGACCGCATGCGGGGACTGGCCCCACAGGGAGCAAAACCGGCCTAACCTGCATTTGAATAACCTTGCAGCCCCCTCCCCTTGGTGGAGCAAGGCCTCTGATTGGCCAAGACGTTGTCTAGGGGGGCGTGTCCTGAGCTGTGATTGGTTGTAGGGGTCTTTTGGTACGAATAGTACCTAAGTGCCATGAGGTCTG
>PNEQ01058518.1:0-44470 GCA_003012365.1 Medauroidea extradentata | reverse complement strand
AATTTTTTTTGGTACTTTTAGAAATTTATTTTAAACACAAAAATATTTTATAATGGGTTTGTATATGCTTCAAGCCGTAGACGGTGACGTGTAGTTTTGATGAGATTTTTTCCATTTCATTATATTTACTGGTTTTCAAGTTTTGTATGAAGTAAAAATATGCAAATTTTGACTTTGAAGTGACATTACGGGAAAACTGTCTGAGCTAATTTTTATTCGTTAGACGTTAATGCACTCTTAGGTAATGCCTACAAAACTAACACTATTTCATACAAATATAAAATTATGATTTTTCCCCACTTGAACGCCCTTAAGGGAGCCGTATACCCAGCGAGCGGTTTGCAGAACTTCGGTCGATGCAAGATTATTCAAAAGATTCTCAGCGTACGTAATGTCTGCCTAGGAATAGCATTACACGTATCAGGCCCTCTATTAATCTTTAAATTTTATTTTCACGATGCAGAAAATGGCGAAAACAATGTTATTACGATCCTTTTTAGAAATGAAAATATTGGCGTATAATGTTTTTAAAGGTATATACGCGTACAATACACACGGGTCTTTAATATTACGTCATGAAATTATAAAGTCATTCCTGAATATCTCAGCTCAGTGAATTGCGCCTAGAGGCTAGGGTCAGGTATGATGCGCGTACTGTGCCGTCCTTACTGCTTCCGCACCTCGAGCGGGTAAAATACGTTCTCCCCTACACGTTAAGCGCTAACCAAAATATTCTATTTTCACATAACTTTTTTTTTTTTATTTTTTCGTAAATTAGCATATTTTGTAAATTAACATTTTGTGCGCTCACGGAATAGTTAAGTTTATATAAATATATACATATATACACACAGAGAACTCATTTGAAACTCATGGGAGGCGGCACCCTTAAGTGTGCCGCCTACCCGCGCGTGAGAGGCTCAAAAGCGATGGAGCAGTAAGGTCGGCCTTGAAGCGCGTATCAAATGCCGCGTCGCCTCAACGAGCCAAGCGCTGAACTAGCGTGCAAGCTTCCCGCCGAACTGTTTTTACTATGGGACACTAAGCGGTGACCGTATAATTTTATTGGTGGAAAGTCTGCAAATAAGTTCAGTGCTGTTCGCAATCTGAGTTTCACATACATACCGTTAGTACGTTTTGAAGTACGGAAGTCTGAAAATGCCGTTTTTAGCCATGTTGGAGGGCTTAGAAAATCTGTTTTTAATGAGCGTGGTGTCTTAACAGTGAGGTTCCGACTTTGTCTGAAGTTAGTTTTCTTTTCGTGCGTTGGCACAATAGGTACACGTGGAATAGTTTCGTAGAAAAAACCTGTTTACGAACACACTGCAACACATTTGAAACGAGGGGTAGGCGGCCGCCTTAAGGGGGATTGATCCCTGTCAGATCGGTTTTACGGTTTTTCTTATAAATCAGAGAATATACACATTGTTTTGTTTTTTTCACGCTGACAAGGCATAGTTTACTGTTTCATTCACTTTTTAAAATCTATATGGCATTGTTTCTGTTAATTTTATGGCCTCAATAGTCGCTCCCGTAAATAAAGCAATTTTTCCTTTCCAGCTGTTTCCCGTCGCAAAATAATGAATATATTATGGTTCCAGCAATTACAGAAAAATGATTAAGTTTGTATCTATGCCCTGTCGTGACCAAAATTTTGATACATTGACTGGAATAGAAGTTATCGAGAAAAAAAAGATAAATCCAAGGTGGTAGGGATCAATACCCCTTAATGTATCATGTTATATTTTTAGTTTAATCTCGATGTAACTCTATGAACGTAACCCATGACACCAACTGGCTAAATAAAGTATGTAACATCAACGGAAAGCGTTTTTTAAAGTGCTCTTCCATGAATAAGTTTTCCTTTGGGCCCAGCTGTAATGCTCTGTGATTTTCTTTAAAATAAATTTTCCTACGGGTCTGCTTACGGCCGCCTTCCTCCGAAGACAACTGACACAAATACGGCCTCCGTAACTGAAACGCAGAGTACGAAACGCAGAATGACAGACATTGAAGAAGATGAATCAGGGCCTCCAGGAGGTTGTGGGGAACCTTGCAGCAAGCACGTGGAAAACTTCAGACTTCTCCACTCTCTGATAAAAATGTCCTTGGGGGGTTGGGGTTCTAGTCAACTGGCTTAGTCACAATATTCCTGGACCAGCAGGCCGTTGTGCTGCGACGATTTAAAAAATATATCTAGAGCCAGTGATTTTTGGTGAAAATAATTGTGCAACAATTAGTTCCAATGCCTTACGTTGACATCTGCAGATCAGTTTAATTGTTATTAACAGAATGTATTAGTGCAGACACGTCATTCATTTAACTGTTGCAATAAGATCAAGGTTACCGCGGCACAACACGTCTATGACTTGCGAGTAGAAACCCCGAGACGCTGAGAGTAATACACATCCAATCACTGACCATGAAACACAACTGCAGATGTTCACGTAAGGTACTGAAACAAATTGTTGCAAAAATCTTTTCACCAAAAACACTGACTCTAGAGATTTCGTATGAGGAGGGTTCCCGAAGGACAGGATATCGCACCCCGGATGCAGACTTATTACTGGGCACACATAGGCATATGCACTGTTAGAAACAATTTCAGTGAAATTACGGACAAGTACAGGCAAAAAAATTTCTTGATAACGGGAATCCTCCGTAAAATTCCTACGGACAATCCGTTTTCCTCACAGAAATTAAACTTCTGTAAATTACTGGCACTCCCTTTTTCATAAATACGAAATAATCTTATTATTTATATTTTCTCGATACGTTAACATACCATTTAGTACCCTAAACATTTTTCGAATTTGCTGGGATTCGAACCCACTTCCTAGAGATTACGAGGTAGACACTCTACCCATTGTACCACAGGGACAAGATAGTCAGTAACTGAGTTCCATGCAGTGGTAAGAGACCAACTTTATAAGAGGTAAATTTGGTTTTGATATTCTGATTATTGTGATATGTTCCATGAGGTGACATGTGTGGCCGCCCACTGCAGAATAGGTGAAGCGAGGAGAATAAAATATGTGTGTGGTCTTCTCGGAATACTTTAGTCACTTACCGGGCTGTTCGGCACTTTACCCATGCGCGATACGAGTCCTTGGCTGTATTGTTCGTCGCTCCGCAACTCTTCTCTTCGTTTTGCTCCGGTGTGCATGCGTATTAACTCTAGGTGTCATAGTGAGCATTAATACCAGCATTTTTTAAATGAAACACAATAAAATAGGCTTTACAATTGTAGAAACACGTTTCCATGAATTTATGGAAAGTTACGGTCAAACATACGTAAACTGGCAATACGGGCAAATCTCCGTAAACAAAAAATTACGGAAGCCACTTCCGTACAATTACAGTACTTTTCTGTAAATATTTCCGTGAATTTACGACAGTTTTTAACAGCGTGTTTGTCCTGAAGGATGACATGGAATGAAGCCCTACAATGGAGAGATCGCCGTGAAAGCCCACCGACCAGCGAGATCGTCCGGCACGATCCCAACACGTGTGTAAATCCGGGATCGACCACGTCGAGAAATGAACCAGAATCGCCTTGATGTGGTCTGACCACTCGGCCATCGTGACTCCTATCGACGAGGTGATGCGTCAGGACGTTGGTCGAGAGGCTTGAACCCTGACCTATGGGGTGCAGCGGTGCAGACTCTGCGAGGTAGCATGTTTTGAGCGAGGCTGAATGGATTGTTAGAAAAGAAGGGTTAGGGGTAGGCAACAGAAGTGGCAGAAGGGGTGGGGCAGGAGGCAGAGGGGTTTTAAGGAGCCTGGAAATCAATGGGGGGTGAGATAAGAATTTGTCGGCTGAGTGGCGAGCGGCAATCAATATCGTGGGGCGGCGCGAGGGAAAGATGGGATCTCGGATCCTTGTCTCGCGAGCTCGGTTATAACCTCGCCCGAGGATCAGCGCAGGACCTGCCAGAAGAGATTCGAGCACATCCTGATCTTGCTGCTTCCTGTCTGAAGAGTGCGTATGCCTTCAAGACATGCGCGGAGCTTGATTTTCTGTATTTGGATTCGTGTCTCGTCCACAGCGTGCAGAGCTTCGGCCGTTGCAATGTTATTCGAAAAATGCGTAACGCGAATGAGTGATGTCTGCTCAGGAATAACATTCAAAATACGCTACACGTGTGGATGCGCATTCCATGTTCACCAATACTCACTAAGACCCAATTTCTGGCAGTTTAAAGGGGCAAAATGGGTGTTTTTCGGTCCTGTTTGGATATGAAAATATTGGAGTAGTATTTTTTAAATGATATATACGTGTGCAATACACCTTGAACTTGAATATTACGTCACTACTGAATGTCTTATAGATGGTAGTTGTCGACGAGAAGACTGCATGACAGTTCTGTGACTTACGTCTCGAGGCTACGAGGAGGCGTGGTGCTCGTGTTGTGTCGTCATTACCGCTTCCGCACATCCCCAAGGAAGCCACCTAAACAAAAGGAACTTGAAGAGGAGTCTGCCGTGGCCTATGGTAACGAACCATTCCATCATTCAGCTGGGGCGATTTCGGGAAACCATGGTAAACTGAAAACAGGATGGCCGAAGCTGGGAATCGAACCCAGGTCCTGCCGCATATAAGTCCTTCGTGTTATCGCTGCACCACCTCACTCTATTCGCAGAGTTTCATTAAAAAAAAGGTTTAATATCAGTCACACCTACCCCCCCTCCTCAAGTAGTTTCTACACACGGAAAGTTTCATCCTAAACAGAGGACTGCTCCAATTGGCTCTTACTATGTCGGTTTTATAAACCAAGTAAGTGATTGGGACATGTTTTGTTTTTGCATTTTATCGTACTACTAATTGATAATATATGACGAAAATTATTCACAAACTGAGGATTTTCAAAATAATGCTTTACACTTTGAAGTCTTTAAAAGGGAAAATGTACCTGTCTTTCCCGGACGAATGAAAGGATTGGCACATTCTGCACTACTTGTATACGGCTATGTTTTAGGCATCTACAAAGTATAAGGGACAACTCAGTTTGTTGTATACTGATGGTATTGATTGACTACTACTGTTAACAATAATTAAATAACAATCCGTAGGGAAATATTACTTATTGCTCCCTGCGTAAGACGTAGTATGGTAACATAGTAATAATGAACAGTTCACAGCTAAACGTCTGAATATTTTTCATCAGCAAGTAAAATCGTTGAAGTAAGAGTGGTCAAGAGTTTAAAAATTCAAAATCGTATATTTGTAGGAAATTATGTTAGGGTCGGGTGCTTTACATTAACTACAACATCCTCCTAGGAAAATTTATTTTTTACCTCGTATTCCCAGAAAGACATGTTACGAAGACTTGCACCCAACTAAATAATTCACGCTGAACTTAGTGTGATATTTGCTGAAAGTCTTGAAACAAAAATAAATTATTTGTACTTTGTGAAAATATTGCTGAAAATTTACGATTTTTACTTTATATTAATTAATTTATTTTTTGTTAACTGACCAAAATATTTTACTTTGTATTTTCTATGATGTTTATAAAATAACCCGCATCAGTTCACTTCAGTGTAAGTTATTTTATTTCAGTTATTTGGGTGTAGGTCCCTTAACATATAAACGTTGACGTTGACATGCCACTATGGGAATACTATGCAAGTTAAAAGTGTTCGTAACAGCTAGAGCTCACGATTTTTGGTGAAAAGAATTCTGCAACAATTTGTTTCAATGCCTAATGTGCACATATGCAGCTATGCATCGTGTTCAGCGATTGGCTGTTTTAAATTCTCAGCGTCTCGGGGTTTTACCCGCAAATCACAGACGTGTGGTGTCGCAGTAACCTTGGCACAGTCAAATGAGCCACGCCTGTGCAATTATATCTTCTGCCAATAATCAAGAAGCAGACCTGCAGATGTACACGTAAGACTTTGAAACAAACTGTTGCAGAATTCTTTTCACCAAAAATCGTGGGCTCCTGTAACAGCGTGTTGTAGTCATTAAAAATTCTACTAAATTAACACTACTTCAAACAAATATAAAATTATGAACTTTTTCCACACTCGCATTTCCTTACGTAAATGATAAATGAGAATTTTTTTTTGTCGTAGTTAGAGACACTGGAAAATCGCGGGAATACTTGACTGTATGCTAGGCTCCAACGTGATGTATGTAACACTGAATGTTTTGTATCAACATTGGCTATCGTTTATTTGTGGCAATTGTTCTCTCTACAACAGGCCCAGTTATAACTGCACAGCTTGGACACACAGCGTGTGTGATTTGTCCGAAAACTGTTCACACGTGTCACGGTTAATATAAAACAGTTTATTGGAGACTATTTTAAACATTTTTGCGTTTTTCCAGTGTCTCTAGTCATAGTGTACGTTGGAGTGCTACTCGCAAAATAATCAGTCAGTAAGAGCCATCAGAAAACTGATTAGGGAAGCACACGTTTGGATTGGCGATCATTCTGACACCTTTTGAAATTCGCGGTTAGTTCTTGTACGGCTGAGTTAAAAATTACGTCTCCAAAATGACTTTTAACGGGCTGTTCTGTAAACAGGGTAGTTTTCACTTCAGTTCGGTAAATTTAATTGATATGGTAATTTTTTTTACTATTCAAAGTCAATAATGCATGTGGGCCTGTAATCAACATTGTGCTCTTACAAACAATGAAAAGAAACGCTGATTGGGTTTTTGCGAGTTTTAACTGTCCGCAATACAGATTACGGAAATTAAATTTATACGCAAGTAGTATTTAATATTCGTGTTCCAAGTACATTTTATCTGATGTGATTGTGACTTTAAGTTAGTTCTGCAAATATTTTTGTTTAATTTTTACAAAACTTGTAAATATATTGAATTTAATATGTTATCTACTCATTTCAAAAAGATATGTAAGGTGTCAATTTGTTACAGTTCGTATTTGCAAATTAATCCATTTTTTACATCAAAATATCTTGCAAATAGTGAATGCGATTTTATTTCTCGCATATCTATAAAACTATCTGATATACGTTAACAATCTCCCTCACGCACATGTGAACACAGACGTATTATACATATTACAAGGTTTGTTACAAACCATTTATACGTTTGTATGTGGCAAAACAAATATGTATTTTATCCAACAAAATTTTTGTTGGCTGAATAATCTATGAAACACGTCTACATTGGTTTAAATGTTTGTTTAACAGGACTAGACTCGCCTGTTTTGAGAACAAAAATCGGCTAAGCAACCACATATTTGATTGATTCAAAATTTTACACAGTTATTCAGCAGATGTACAGTCATATATATGGTTCACTGTACTAAACCTTTTTATCTGTGTATGTGTGCATGTATTATGTATATATAGGCCTATAAATGTTGGCACTTACTGGATTGTTGCTATAACAAAGCGTTCTAAAGAAAGAGCAGACATATTCTCTCTTTAACAGAACGTATTGTGACTTGTACAGAACAGAGTGTTGTACGAACAATTTAAATAGTGCTAACAGCCAAACTTGTTTGCTGCCCTTATTTTAGCAAAAGCATAGCACGTACAACATTTATTTCTTAATGAATGTTAGTGTTCGTATTAAACACGTTACCAAATGCCTGGTATTTAAATTTTACTAAATTTTTATAAGAACGAATGTGGAAATTGCTGCGAAGTGTTGAAGACCCTTTTTTCCCCATATATCAGGCGGAGACAAATAATACACACGGACTACAAACTTGTCTTCATAAAAGCGCCATAAAGCTGTTGGGTCGCCGCATCACGTTCCATGTTTTATTTCCTATTTGTGACCACTTCCAAATTCACTGCAACGGTCATAAAAGAGAAGGTGTATTTGACCCGCGTACAAAATTCCGTCTTATTGCTTTCCTTGCCCTTCCGGACAATCCTCTCGTAATATCAGAAGAGCCTCGGCTTCCCGTGACATGCTACATGACACATCTAAGGAATTTCCGAATTTTATAAAACTTGGTACACATATACTGCTTAGTTAGCTGACTTAACTTGTGTGTATTCTGTACAACATATTTTTATATTTTCAAAACAGCAGTCGTTATTTTATGTTTAGCATCATATGACACATATGAGGAAATAATTTTCCGGGTTTAATAAAACATAGTACACATATTACTAAATACTAAACTGACTTGAAATGTATGTATTTCGTTCATCCTGTATTAATATTTTTTACAATAGCGTGTATTTACGTATTTTTTATCATTATAAATTACGACAAACGTAAAAAATATATTATTTTAGAATTACAGAATTACAACAAACTCGGCGCACACATTCTACATACTAAGCTGACTTGACGCATGTGTGCAAAACATTAGCAAATATATGAGATATATTTCCAAAATCATTCAGTGGTTTTAATGCTGGCTACATTTTTGAACGGTTTCGTGTATCGATTTCGGTCCCCTACTGCAACTGGAAAAATTATTTTGTGGAAAATCCACTCTCCAAATTTTTCTATTTACTCTCGGCACAAACTTGTATTGTATTGTCCATACACCGTTATTAATGGCAGCCAAATAATTGTTTGTTCACAACAAAAAGTAGACAGTTATAGTGAAATTTTAAAACCTGCCATAAATTTGAAGGAACTTTTAGTTTGTAATACCTCGCAGAACGTCTTTGGTAGAATTACAGTTGTAGTATTTTGATTCTAGACATTGTGTAAGTGCAATATTACACATTTATATTTGTCTCAGGTGGAGAATTGAACTAATGAAATCCGAACCTGTTCTTATTATACAAACGGCTTCCTTATTAGTTACGTCTTAAAGAAAATGATGAGGAAATACATTGCCTCAGTTGATATAATTTCGCTATGCTTTAAAAATGAGGGCTCATCCGTTACTTAAGATGTAAAAATACATTAATATTACAGTTGTTTTAAGTGGCCACTAATAATTAATGCGAAGCTTGAGTGAAAATTAAAATTAATAATTAACAGCTAGTTACATAATACGTGCGTAGTTCATTATGTTATGCATGTGCTCATGAATTTTAATAAAATGTACATTTATCTATAAAGGATTTTTGAACAGAGTATATAAATCTGGGAAGTAGAACTTAATTTCTCGTCGACAGCGAGGTCGTTACACCAGAAGTTCAAATAGTCAGGAACAGGCAGAAAAGCAGCCATGGCCAGAAGGGAGGAACAATTTAAGAACTAAATGAACATCAGAGTACGCGTAGATAAATTTACAGGCACGGTCTCCATAAAAGAGGATGGGAAATTTAGTGTACCTTTATTAGTTCTTTTCCGATTATATCGACATTGAAAGAATTTTATAAGCTGCATAATACGTATACACACACCAACACACACATTAACATATGCATCAGCCATTCTGATAGCCAACTGCAACTGGGCGTAGCTAAATTGGCATCATTTTAGTATGCAACCGTATCCTATTTGACCGTTTTGGTCAACAAGTTGTTAACGTTACCCGACGTAACATACTGAAATGAATACGTACTGTATTAATGACTAGAATTCTATCAGCACATCTTAATACAAATTACAATACAGCATTATGATTTTACAGTATCGAGTTACTTATTTGTATGCCACTAAATTACCAACTGAAACACGATCATAATTTGTTGGATGACGCTCCATTCGTCCCCTTTCCATTTCTTCGTTCTGTACTTATATTATACAGGTGAGCTTTCGAAGAGAAAACAGACTGTTTTGACGCGTATATCATTGTAGGGACAGGAAAATTTCCCGAATCCAATGAACTGCAGGCTAGAATCCATTGTCCTATGCATACTCCAACTCCGACTATTTGTTGACTAGCTGCTACTCAGTGGAACAACAGGCAATGAACGAACAGACTGGACTTGAGTATGCATAGGACAACGGATTCTAGCCTGCAGGTCATTGAATTCGCGAAATTTTCTGTCCCTGTAGTAGAGATGATGGTTTATCGCGGGAAAACTTGACTGTTTGCTGTGTATAAACACTCTCTCAGTTTACCAGGAGGTTAATGGCGTTAGCTTGTACTTGAAGATGTTACCCTATTTGACTGAACCAAAACGAATCGCTCTATTTAGTTATAATTGTAATATTTGATGCCTGTTATTGGTTGGCAGGCAGCTACGTTGTGTCATAATTGTTAGAGACATGCAAAATTCGCATTATTTTCTGACAGCTGACTAGACTCCAGATGACTATAGGCTCGTTCGACGTCTCCCGCTGGCCGATATTGTCGTGACTTGCCGCGGAGAATGCTTAAACGGTAGAGAGGACAATATGTAAAGACATGACACACGTAAATTACAACACATAAAAGTTCTTGGTCAATTGAATCGCAGATTATGATCTGTTATGTATAGGAAAGTGAAGTTTAGTCTGCTACCAAATGATAACGCGAATTTTGCATGTCTCTAATTGTATCACCGAATGATTTATGCTGCAAGAAACTACAGCGTTTTAAAGGATATGTTGGCACAAAACATTTTCGCGATATACCACCATCTCTAATCATTCGCGTTCCTGACATTTCGTGGGTTCAACGCCCTGGGATTCACATTCCTGTGTACACTCTGTCTTCATTAGTTCACTAGTTACTGGTTTAGTGAGTATCCAGTGCACATTTAACAAACTAGCGCCGAAGTCCGTAAGTTTGCTGTTAGTTTAGAGTCATCAAGGAGGAATTTAGTAACCAGTTATACAATGTGAAGTAGCTTGCGTGTACGTGAATTCGAAACGTAACCACTCATTAAATAAAATTGCGAAATTTTGAGGTCTATATCAAGTAGGTTACACAGATGTTTCACAATTAGACAGACAAACTTGACGAGACTATTCCTCACGTTAAAATATGTGGGACATATTCAAGACACACATTTTCAAAACTGAATAAGGGAATGGGGGATATGATTACATTATATGGTGGCCAAATTATTTCCAGTGTATTCTCAAAATACACTTTTTTAACTAAACGAGTTTAACTTCCCTCGACATTTCTCGAATTTCCCTCCGAACGTACACAATGCATGTACGTTACTCGATACGATCAAATTAGTGAAGTCACCTCTCATCCTCAACCTACAGCGTTGACCTCGATGTATAGGAGTCATAATCTCTGTGAGGCATTTATATCAAAATAAAATGATATATTTAATCAATATATAATACACAATTGAAGTCAGAGCCACAAATTTAACATCCCATAACTGAACATGAAGCAGAGCTGTAAACTTGCACATAAGGTTATGAAACCAAACGATGCAAAAATCTTATCGCCACAAAATCATGATTCTAAATATTGTATGTTTGGAATTGGGAATGGAAATGGGGTTAGCAAATGCAACGATACTAGATTTGTAAGTGAATATAAGAAAGCACGTATGTTAGTAGGTATCTGGACATGATGTGTTGACCACAGCGAAGTCGTTAGGGATCGAGGAACTGGCACAAACATACACGAAACAAGGAGAGAACCAGCCATGGTCTGTAGTCATGAACCATACCAACATTCGCCTGGAGGGATGTCTGAATTCCGTGAAAAACGAAAATTGGTATGGAGTAGACAGAGAATCTAATCTAGGACCTCCTGAATAAGGGTTAGATGTTTTAACGCTGTGCCACCTACTTGATGAGTGTTCATGAAGACTTGTAAAGCGGGTTTGGCGATTAAAGTGAAGGTTCATACTTAACAGTTAGGTCTGAATAACCAACACTGGAGATGATATTGTTGTATGTGTAATTAATAGAGACATGCAAAATTCGCGTTATTTTCTGACAGCTGACTAGATTCCAAGTGAATATAGGCTCGTTCGACGTCTCCCGCTGGCCGATATTGTCGTGATTTGCCGCGGAGAATGCTTACACTGTAGAGAGGCCAAATAAGTGGTAACACACGTACATGACAACACACATAAGCTCGTGGCCAATTGAATCGCAGATTATGCTCTGTTATACATAGGAAAGTGAAGTTTAGTCTGCTACCAAATGATAACGCGAATTTTGCATGTCTCTAGTAATTAATAATTGAAGGGCTGAGATTCGTTGTGGTGTAACTCACAAATATTTAGGAGTGTCGTTTTTCATTCATATTACAGACATTTTTCGAAAGAATATTCTGTAGCATTTAATTTACTCTAATGTGAATGTCTGAATTCGAGTTTTGCAAGTATTTACTGCATTTTGCTTGTAATTACAAATAATTGTTTACGAGAAAACAGTTTTAACTACTTGCACCGTTATAAATCTAAGCCTCTCATATGATATAACAGTATAGTTCACACGGTTGATATACATGTAAGAAAAGGAATTTTTCACGAGTTCAATGACTGGCATGTTAGAATCCACTGTCCCTTGTATTCTCAAGCCCAGGTCATTTGTCCATTAGCTGCTACTCACTGGGACAACAGACTATGAACGAATAGACGGGGCTTGAGTATGCATGGAACAAGGGATTATAACATGCGGGTAACTGATTTCCAAAATGTTTCCTTTCTATAGCACAGGAGATACACGAGCGTGCTTAAGCGGCAAGATGAATAGGGCCATGAACTTTTCGCTAGTATAATTTTGCCTTAGTTTGTTTCAGTGCCTTACCTGCACATCTGCAGTTCTGCTTCATAGTCAGTTATTGGATGCTTTATCTCTCACGTGTCTTGGGCTTCTATCCACAAATCGTAGACGCGTTGTGTTGCGGTAACCTTACTGTGGTTGGCACAGTCAAATGGGAGCCGTCACTTTGCAGATACACACTGCCAATAATTACTAAGCATAGATGAAGGTGTGTACGTTAGGCACTGAAACTAACTTGGCAAAATTCTTTCCGTGATAAGTTCATGGCCCCAATTAAAAGCGAAATAATTTATTTGATGACGACTCACGCAAAAGTACTTCTAGCGATAATTATATAATTTTTGTTGTGAAATGTATTATTTAAGACTCTCAATTTTGTAGTTAAAATTAGTTGGTTTGGTAATTTTTTATAAAAAAATATAAACATTACTGACAAGCAAGCACTGTCATAAATTTGAATTGCGTCCCATTTCGGTTGAACCCTCAGCCTCCTGGGTAGTGCTAGCACGGATGTCAACACCATCTCCAATGCTAAAGTCACTATCATTTTCAATGTCAAAGGATTGGTAGGGGCCGGAATTTGTTGATTTCAGCGGCTAGCAGGGTAGGCTCCACAGAATTATGAATTCTATCAGATGTCTGTTAATTGACTGCTGCTCCAGTGAGCAATGAGATAGGCCAAGACTAAGTCCTTTTTTTTATTTACAGTTATGTGATTGTTTCAAACCTCGCAATAAATTAACTAGTTTATTTTGTAATTTTTCATGTAGATTCAAATATATTAAAAACTCTTACCAAATTGGATGTAGCCGCGTAAACGGGGTTCAAATGGACTTGAGTCTCAGCGCTGTTCCTCATAAAAAGTTATTGAATCTGATTGAGTCGGATGTAAAGTGATATATAGAGGCAAGATTATTTCGCGCGTTGCGTCTAGGTCAGGTTGAATGCCAATAATGTATATTTCACTACTCTTTCTGTGATTAGACTACACATGTTTCAACACATATTTGACAACTGCAAGCCAGTGATAAATAAGGAAACAAGTCGTGGAGGTAACACGTGTTACGGTTAGAAGCCAATGGATATTTGACTTTGACCAGTGTGTGTATAATTCTGAGAAGTCTACGCTGTTGCCAGATTAATACGCGAAATATTCGTGCCTCTAGTGATATGAAATCATGGGTCAAACTGATATCGAACAAAATAACTGCGGATTTCTGTCTACATACGTGTGTATTTTTTTAAATTTTTTTACCACGGAAAAAGTTTGAACGTTTATAAAAATGTATGTGCATATAAGAGGTTTAAGTTTTAATTGAAATTATGACGGCAAAATGTTTTGAAACATTTACGCTTGTGTGTAGCAAATGCAACATGCAAATGTAGTTAAATGTTTAGTTATTTCGTTACAGCGGACGCAATTTCAGTTCTGCCAAAAAAACTACTTGTAAATATCAGCCAGAGTACTGAAATCGATTTCCATCGACTGTTCAGTTTACTAAATAAGAATCAACTATTAAATTAATTTTGAATACGACGTAGAAACATATTATATTAGATATTTGGTTCATTTAAGGTTATTTACGCTACAGGTTAGGAAGATATTGTTGTAAGACAATTTCGATTGTGAGGGGTATTCGCACCATCCTTCTTTATATCTTTAGGTTGACAATTTGTAATTTAGAACGTCTGTTATTCTTGTAATGTTGTCGCAGCTGTTAATGTGTCGTGGTTTGTGCTATTGGTTTGGACGCAGATGTTAACAAATAGTATTTACGATAGCTGTATTAATTATGAACAAGTTTGCCAAGGGAAGTCTTGGCACTTATGGGGAGAATTTCGGGTGGAAACCCGAACATTGGCGAAGAACGAAGTTCTCTTCTTAAACGCTGGTTTAACTAATTCGACAGAAATTGTCCCTTTGCCAAACCAATAACTAGAGATGGCGAAATTTCGCGAATTCAATAACATGCATGTTAGAATCAAATATCCTATGCGTACTCAAGCCCTTTCTATTCGTTCACTGTCTGATGTTTCACTGAGTAGCAGCTAGTGAACAAATGATCGGGACTTGAGTATGAATATGATATTTGATTCTAACATGCAGGTCATTGAATACGTGAAATTTCACCATCTCTACCAATAACATTGAGCCAAATAAATTCTTTATAAATATCGTCAACTATTATCTCGAATCATGTGAGAGAAACGAGAGACGTGTAACAATAACGCATCTAGAGACATGGAATGACCGATAAGATTCCTATAAAGCTGAAATGTGTAGGACTGTAGTGAAAATATCAACAAGTAAATCTATATGAACTATACGTGCATGATTACTTTGAACGCTGGGCATCTCTCCAAGACGCATTGAAACACGTCGCGTCATTTTAAAGAGAGTTTCTGATACTGGTTTAGGTGACGCATGGTATGATCAACCTTGTATAAACGCACATTTGACAAATGGTACAGAAAAGTGTACGTTTAGAACCTCGCAATTATTTGAAATTAATGTCTTAAATTTTGACAGCATAAACATAATATTTTCTATTTCATTTGTGCAACAGTTTTTCTGAAACGTTGAACATACTTTGCGGCACCTTTATATTAATACGTGTCACTGATCGTCCTGGCATGTATTAGAATGATGGATGGAATTATGCAGAATGGAACCAATCCACAAAGAAATTTATTTTGAGATAATCACACCAAGTAGAGGAAGAAGATACGAAGTATATTCTAGAAAAATAAGAAGTATTAAATCATAATATTTGAATTAAACGAAGTGGCCAGAAAAAAACAGGTTTTACAAGGTTTATATGGACACAGTAGACTTTGACCTTGCATATCTCTTCTCTAGTAATTTGTGGATTAGTTCCGTTCTTCATAACTCCATCCAGTTGAGAGTGGTAGAGTATGCTGGGCAGGGTGGGAGAGTGTGTTGACTGAGAATGTTGACGCGTGTTTGCAGGTCAACCTAGTGCCGAGCTGCGAGGAGCGCACGTTCCACAGGACGTCCGTGCAGAGGGACAACAGCAACCCTTGGTTCGACCAGAAGTTCTCCTTCGAGGTGCTGGACAGCGACCTTGACAAGAGGGTGCTCGTCTCTGTCTGGCACAGAGACAAGGACCGCAGGTAATGTACTCAACACCCATCGGCACAGATACCCTGTGTGGTCGTGTTCCAACCTACACTTAGAAGAGTGTGTGGTGTATAATTAAGCGCTAATAGCATCAGTTCTGAATTGTAGGTTTCTCAAAGCCAATTTACAAAAATTAAAAAAAAAATCTGCAATCCTAGACAATAGTTCTTACAACTTTTTGAGCAAAAATTTTTCTCGGTTAACGTATTTCCGAAGAACAATCTCTTGACGCCGAAATCTCGTACATTTAATTGCGGTGCAAGAGATCACGCTTAACAAATTCATCATTCTGGGTAAATGTTTGCTCATGAAGTTGGCGAATATGATTATCAAGGATTTCTGTTTTGTAGTTATTCTGTTATTGACTTTCACAAACGTGTGAGTTGCAATTGATTAATTCAGCGCTTATTTATGTACAACGCCCTCTTAAGGGCTATGGTAAGTTATGATGTCAAGCGTACGACTGGAATACTCAAAAGTCAACGTCGATAAAATCTAAACTACTCATCATAATAAGGTGGATTTATTTTTTCCGAGTAGATATTCATTTAGCGGACGTTTACTTATAGCACTGGGGTATCATGCATGGTTTCGAGTAAAAAATTAAAAACTGTATAAAAATAAGGGATTGAAAGTACAAAATCCCTAAAAATGGAAACTGTAGTTTTTTTACAATTTTTAATACGATATCTAGGACTATATAATAACCGAAATTCATAAAAATATTTGCGTTTTGATTTTACCTCTCTCGCAGAGGTTTTCGTATTTACAACCCAACACATACCTACGTAGGTACGTGAGTATAAAATAATAAATTGTGAGTGTGCACACAAGCATTCACATCATCACGTAGCGTGCGTACACAGTAACAAAATTAGTATTTTTACAAGAAAAAGCTTGTAAACTTATGTCAAAACATTTATCAGTCTAGGTATTAACAAGAATGTCACAGTTCATTAAAATGGTCTAGATTTTCCAAATACCTGTTGGGACAAGTGTGTTATATTTTTGTGACCAAAGTGTATAATGTGAAATAAAGTAGTCTTCGACGATCTGTCGCATTTTACAAGATATTTTGTACTTTTACAAAAATAATTTTTGGAAACTGGTTGACAAAAATTTTTGTGCCACGTCGAATAATTGTCGTAAATTGTTCATGGGTTTATTTGTAAACGTAAAATTATGTTTTGTGTATGTAAAAATGTTTGTAAATTTACACACATATTTGCATATTTACAAGCATTTTCTGTAAAGTCGACAGTATTTTTGTAAACTTACAAAAATATTATTTTCTCAACTAGTTTCCAAGCAATATTTTTTTGAGTACAACATTTATACTGTGTACGTACGTGACTAATTTGGTCAAATTTATGCTCATTACTAGAGACCTGAAAAATTCGCGTTTTATTTTACGCACAAGCTAGAATTCCACCAACTGTACGTCTGAGTCAGTTTCGCAGTTGGCCCTTGACTTATCTGACACCTTCCGAAAGTCGCTGAGTCAATAACAAAAATTCAAATAAACGCAGGCCCATTTCACTGTGGAAGCGAGCAGCTAATGAACAGCTGCGGTATGCTTGAGTTCACATACATTCTTGGAGGCTAGCCTACAGAACATTGAACCCGCGAATTTTTCCGGTCTCTACTCATTACGCACGTACGCTAAGTGGTGGTTGTGAATCCAACTTCAACAACCGTGACTTCATGAAAATTATTGAAATAAAAAAAAACTTTTTTTTGTCGTAGACGGTTTTGTTTGTTTCGTTCCAAAATTATTGATGTGACTTAACTTACTACCGATATTTGCACTAACAAAAACCAACTCTTTTACACATCTAGTTTGTGCAAACAGCTTTACAGCACAAAAAAAAAAAAAAAAAGAATACACTCAACCCACCACAACCAATCAGAGTCAATCTATGCTGCATGACCAATCAGGAGACAGCTTGTTTGCCATTGGCTGAGCAGGATAATTTGGTTTGATCATATGTATACCCATGGTTTTTTCCAGCCTCGTTGTGTCGCTTGTTGTTTGTCTGTCTGATAACTACAGTGTTTTGTTTCGTCTCATCGTTGTGTCGCTTGTTGTTTGTCTGTCTGATTACTACTGTGTTTTGTTTCGTTTAATCGTTGTGTCGCTTGTTGTTTGTCTGCCTGATAACTACTGTGTTTTGTTTTGTCTCATCGTTGTGTTGCTTGTTGTTTGTCTGTCTGATAACTACTGTGCTTTGTTTCGTCTCATCGTTGTCGCATGTTATTTTCTGCTTGTGTCTGATATAATACTGATTTTGTTTCGCCTCAATGTTGTGTCGTATTTTTATTTTTATTTCGGGGGTCATATATTTTATATGTTTGTCCCTTTGTCAAAGTAGACCTCAAACCTGGGTTGTCTGCCTTTGGTGGTGTCTTGGGTTTTTCTTTGATTTTTGATTTTTGATTTTTTATTTCTTTCTCTGTTTGTCCTTGTTTCTATTTGCCCCAATTCCATTTATGGAATTTTATGTTGTGTATGTATTCTATTGACTAAAGCATGCGCTGCTTGATTATGTTTTTCTGTTATCTTTAGTTTTCTTTGACAGTTATCTATATCGCAATGGAGTATATCCAAGTAACTAAATCCAGTTATCAGGTTTCACATTTTTTCGTCTTCTTCACCGGCGTTTAAAGTTGTAATTACTTATCGTTTATATCCTGTATTTTATTAAATTGCTATGTAACGAACATTAATAAGTAGCAAATCTTTTCAAATAAAAAACTGCTTATTCATACTTTTGGTCAGACCTTTTTGATGTCTACGGGGGAGTATGTAAAACTTATCTTATGTTTTGCCATGCAAATCTTTTAAATTACTTTTTATACTCTTGTATATTTATTAACAATCCATATTATGTACTTAGCTGTTTAGTAAGCACAGACTGTCTAAGAGGTGAATGAACACTCGTGTGTATGTTAATTCACCGCAATCTTCAGCTATTGGTATACGGCACACGATACTACAACGGTAAGAATTTGATATAATGCTTGCCTCATCATATTTTCTTTGTGTGGGTTGCGAAAAATGGACTACTGGTATAGCAACGTGCTTTAAAATTGCTAGTAGATACCTAACAGAGTACACGTGAAGCCAAATGTAAACGCACGGGAAACTGAACTTTATAATAAATATTAGAAAAACCAACTTCTGATTTTGTAGGATGATAATAATGATTGGTAGAGCGACGATTTTAAGTAGAACTGCCGATGTGCACGTGAGACACTGAAACTAATTGGAAATGAAGAAGCAAGTTTTTTGCCTATAACTTTTCATCAAGACATACTCGACCTTCCATTTCCTAACACACTGCGCTACCGTTGTCCTAATTCATCTCTTAATATTTTCATTATCGTCACAAACCACCCTTTACATTACCTACTCATTGGCTGCTTGCTCAGTCCCACTCCTGCGTATTATTAATTTGTTACTGGTTGAGAGTCATCCAGTAGATGTAAAATATGTAGTAGGCCAATCACAGATGACGCAGTCGTAAACGTGTTTGAAATGTTCTCGTCTCCAAAAACTGACTGTAAGCAATTTTTTTCCATCGTTTAGAAGAAATGCTCACTGCGAAGAATGCATATTGTCGTATGAACCAACATTCTACATAGAACCATTTTATGGACATACGTCATTGCGAAGGATTGTTGGTGCGTTACAGAAACACCCAATAATAAGACAAAAATGGCTGTTTCCAACCAACATATAATATACAGACGTCCAGAAACAACAGTTTCATTAGCACGCTATCCGAATCCTGGGTCTAAATTGAATACGAAATTGTTAGTAGCAAAATGTTGTACGATGGATGACATTTTAAATTCACGTTGTGGCAACATAGCACACCATGGATATCGTACTTACCTTACTACAAGGTCGTAGAAGAACAGGTCTGGACACTCGCCTATCTAACAATGTATTTTGCTTGACCCCGTTGTTGTTTGACTGTAGTTCGTCAAGTTACCGAGAATGTTGTACTTTTTGGCGCTGTTTTCCGGGCGGTCTGACTCAAACTCCGTCCAGTTTTTTCCATTGTTGAATTTATAAAGTAAATAAATATTGCTGGAGCTATTTCTTAAATTTGTGAGCGAAGAAAGCATTTCATAAATAAAAAATACGTTTTGATAAATTGTTTATCTTAGCGGAAAGGAAGTGGGCGGAGTTTAGTCCGACCGCTGTAACATCAGCGCCAATAAAACACAATATTCTCGGTAACTTGGTGAATTAGAGCCAAACAACAAGGGGGTCAAATATCCAGGCGAGTGTCCAGACCTGTTCTTCTACGGCCGTGCCTTACTACTAATGTTCTGGCCTGCATATTAGGGGCGCATGTTAAAATCCTGAGCATTCCAAGCGTGATTCTACGTTTACTTGTAACATATACAAAATAAACATGGACGTGGAGAACAAGAAGGGAATTTCTCCGTGCAGTGTTGCCACTTTGTGCATGTAGAATGTCGTCGTACAGCATCTTGCCCCTAACATTTTCGTCATCAATTTTGCCCAAGATTCGCGTGGGGTGAATATTCTGCGGTTGTTTTTAGACAGCCTAGTAATGTACATTTCCGGAAATGAATAAAGTCGCTACTAGAAGTTCCATATAAAAACAAATAGAACATGAGCAACAGAAAATAATCCTGGAACGGGATGATGTCGTTTCAAGAAGAAGAAAAAAACGACAAAACAAACCAAAAGAAGAAAAAAATAAAATAAAACAACAGAATAAGGTATATGAAGAATGGTGGAAAAAAAAACGAATATAACGATTAGAACACAAATGACAAGCGGCACAGATGACAAGACAGAGAGAAAACAAATGAAAGGTAGCAGGCTTTCTTCGACAACAAATGCGACGTTTCAAACGTTGATTCTTCTGCATTCGTATTGTTATAGGAACACCTACTGACAATAGTATCTGATAGCTGTCCCTACTTTATTAGACAATACCCTTGCCTCGTGTCATGTAGCGTGTGAACATTTATGTCCCTGAAGACACCGCGCAATACCCGCCGTACGGTAAGCTGATACTTTTAGAAACGAACTGTTGAAAAAAAATTACTAGAAATACTTCCATTATTGCCGTACAACTATGTAAGCAAATGAAAAAGCAATACGGTCAGATATATAAATGAACTTATTTTATTATTGTTACGCGTCCACAAGTATGGAAATTGTTCGTAGTAATTATTATAAAAGTGAGTTAAAGCGCGTATGTTATACGATAGTTGGATAATGGTTGGGTTGGCATTAACGTCGTAGAAATATTTCTTCTGTATATTATAAACAGCGGGATAAAATATTGAAAATTGTTTAATGGAATATGCACATAATGTGTTAATTTTCAGGAAATGAAATAAAATGTATATTTATATGTAGCACGTATTGCAATATTTTATAAATGACGTAGTTAGTAACGGCGGATGAACAATGCACGTCGGCTTGCAGTGCAGCCGTCAACCTGGCAATGTTATTGTGTCGTTTGGCGGAAGGATGCATAGTTGGTGTGAAAACAGATCCGAGCTTGAAGCAGGGCTTCCATAAAGTATCAAGTTACCGTACGGCGGGTATAACTCGTGGGCTGTGGTCTGTCACCAGCGAACAATCTTAGCGAGCTCCTCCCCGTCTTTGCAAGGCGCATTACGTGATGGCTGTAAACGGAACACTTCCCAAGGGCGTGGCTGATATTAATGGGCGCGCAGTCACCGCAGGTGCTCTGCCTGTATGAGTAATTCATTAACGGAGCCGTAAGACTGGGGAAACCTTCTGTTCCCGAGGATACAAACGCTCCTTCCTCCTTTTCCCACCTAGACCTCCCACATTTCACACGACGAGCCGCTCATTAATCACAGGCAGCCCCGGGCGAAGTTAAATTGGGCGGTCCACGTGTGTGCGACCTTGCCGGTCGGTAACCATGTGCGATGAAGAAACGGAAACTCCGCCTACGTTGCTTTGCGGCTAATACCACCACTGAAATACCTTAGATTATTATATGTATTCATTAGTAGAGACATGCAAAAGCCACGTTATCATTTCGTGCCAGACTAAATTTCACTCTCCTATACATAACAGAGCATAATCTGCTATTCAATTGACCACGAACTTTTATGTTTTATCATTAGAGACATGCAAAATTCGCGTTATCATTTGGTAGCTGACTAAACTTCACTTTCCTGTACATAACATAGCACAATCTGTGATTGAATTGGCCACGAACTTTTATGTGTTGTCGTTTACGCGTGTTACGTCTTCACAGAGATTGGCCTCTCTACCGTGTAAGCATTCTCCGCGGCAAGTCACGATAATATCGGCCAGCGGGAGTCGTCGAACAAGTCTATAGTCACTTGGAGTCTAGTCAACTGTCAGAAAATAACGCGTATTTACGTGTGTTACGTATTTACAGAGCTTGGCCTCTACCGTGTAAGCATTCTCCGCGGAAAGTCACGAAATATCGCCCAGCGGGAGAGATGGAAGAACGAGCCTATAGTTACTTGGAGTCTAGTCAGCTGTCAGAAAATAGCGCGGAATTTGCATGTCTCTATTCATTAGAGACCGGAAAAATTCGTGGGTTCACTGCACATGTAGGCTAGCCTCCAAGAATATGTGCGTTCTCAACCAGACAACAGCTGTTCATTGGCTGCTCGCTGTCACAGTGAAATGGGCCTACGTTTAGTTACATTGTTATTATTGGCTCAGGGACTTCCAGAAGTTGTCAAATATGTAAACGGCCAATTGTGAAAGGGGTACAAACTTATATTTGATGGAATTATAGCGTGTGCCTAAAAGAAAGTGGGAATTTTTCAGGTCCCTAGATGCATACATGCGAACTATATAATGATTAGAGAAGATGATATATCGCGGGAAAACTTGACTGTTTGCTAAGTTTCAACGTACGTTCAGCACATCAACAGATTACTGGCGTTCGCTTGTACGTGGAGCTGTTACCTTATTTGACTGAGCCAATAAGAATCCCGCTGTTGTAATATTTGACGCCTGTCATTGGACTGTAAACAACTACGTCGTGTCAGGTGTATATCACCCAGTCATACACATTGCAAGAAACTACAGCGTTTTCAAGGGTATGCTGGCACGAACAATTTTCGCGATATACCATCCTCTAATAATTATTAGAGCCACGATTTTTTCGCGAAAACATTTTATATCATTTTGTTTCAATGTCACGCGTGCACGTCGTCAGCTCTGCGTCACGGCTATTGGCAGCGCGTCTTTGCTCAGACACGGCCCCTCATTTGACTGCGCCAATAACAATAAGGATATTGTGACGCAATACGTCTGTGATTTGTCAGTAGAACCTCAAGACAAGTCACAGCTAAAACGTCCAATCACTGACTATGAAACAGAGTTGCGGATGTCAACATTAGAGACATACAAAATTCGCGTTATCATTTGGTAGCAGACTTAACTTCAATATCCTATACATAACAGAGCGTAATATGCGATTCAATTGGCCACGAACTTGTTTGTGTTGTCATTCACGTGTGTTACGTCTTTACAGAGATTGGCCTATCTACCGTGTAAGCATTCTCCCCGGCAAGTCAAGACAATATCGGCCAGCGGGAGACGTCGAACAAGCCTATAGTCACTTGGAGTCTAGTCAGCTGTCGGAAAATAACGCGAATTTTGCATGTCTCTAAACATAAGGCTTTGAAACCAAGTAGTGCAAAAGTCTTTTCGCCATAAAATCGTGGCTCCTAATAATGAATAATTCCATAGTCTCTATTTCAACACGTGGTCGCGGTAGGCACAGCGGCTCACCCAGGCGGTATGGTTTGGATAATTTGACGGAGTTTGTCCCCGGATATCCGCATGTGGGAATCGTGCCGGACTTTGCCGCTGGTCGGTGGGTTATCTCGAGGATCTCCCACATGCGAAAATCCGGTGACCCGGATCGCCTTGATGGGAGGCGAATGGTCTGACCATTCGGCCACCGCGGCCTCTATTCTTCTTGGAATTTTTAAGGTTTGGTTATTTACATACGTGTTGACTACAGTTGATGTGGCTTGCCTTTCCCAATTCTTTTTCTTTTTTTCACGTTTGTTTTACTGAGATGGTATAGCTAGGGCCCGGTAGTTTTCGCGAAAAGATTTTTGCAGCACTTTGTTTCAGTGCCTTACGTGCACACCTGCAGCTCTGCTATGTGGTCAGTGATTGGATGCCGTAACACCCAGCGTGTGGAGGTTAAACCCGCAAATCACAGACGTGATGTGTGACAGTTATCCGTGTACTGATTGGCACAGTCAAATGAATAACGACTCTGCACAAAAACACTCTGTCAATAGCCATGAAGTTGAACTGCAGGTGTGCGCGTAAGACACTGAAACAAAGTGGGGCAAAAATCTTTTCGCGAAAACTACCGGGCCCTAGGTATAGCACTGCAATGGCGCAATAGCGTTTACCTCCCTTGAAAGAATCTTTACAATACACCGTTAAAATACCGTTGTTTAGATCACAACTATAGGCTTTTAAAAAGTCTGCCCCAAAATGTTCATACCAGAAACGACTGCAAAATCACCCGTTTTCGTCCAACTCCGACGCGACAAAATAAGTAACCTTTAAGGATAGGTGGGGAACTTTAAATAGCCGATAAACACACGTGTAACTTTATTTGATTGTCATTCGTATGCTGACATCTCTGATGTACATTGAGCAGTTTTCGAAGTTGTTGAAGTCTGTTGAAACTCTGCACCGCTCGGCGGTTTGGACGCGCGATCACCTTAAGCGATGACCAAATCTCTCAATTTCACTTTTTTTTTAACACATTCGTTATCGATGCCGTAAAGAGTCCATTGTTGAGAGAGACTTCAGCCGAACAGTCCTCGAATGAAATCAATGAAAGTTTAAATACGGCAACCGTGCTTTATGGGCTTGAGCGTATTAAAATTATTTTATACGAAAATGGTTTTACGAGTTACTGCGGAAAAAAATCACGCGGTTAAGATATTTGTTTAGACTATTGTTTATGGCCATGGTCGTCTAGTAATATAGATTTTGTGACTTTTATTTTTTGAAAGCATTTCAGATAGCAAGTATCATAAACTCATCCCTAAGTTGTGTTCATAATTGTTGTGAATGCGAAGCTTGTATAAAAAGTTATATTATATTTTCTAGTTATTTCATTAAACGACATTTCTTTTGTTCAATAGTTTAGTACCTGAAACTGTAGTATTTTTTGTTTTGAAAGGAAAATTTAAATGGCATGCAATAAAAAACAATAATTTTCAAAACATTTACCAGATAGTTGTATGATACATGACCCTTTAATGGTTTAAAAAATAATACTTGCAAACGCAGCTTAAATCAGAGAACACTCTTTTATCAGTAGCTTTTCTTCAAGTTTCTTAAAATTTTTGAGAGTAAAGTTTTACATGTGTCGATCTTAGTGAATTCCATTTCTCAAAATCTGCGTTAAACATTGTAAGCACCGAATTGTATTTCCAGACTACGTCGCTGGTCTCGTGGAGAACAAAAAATTCCTTCTCTGAACTTTTATGTAATGTATTTTTATGGATTTTATGGGTCTTGCGTAATAGGTAATAGGTAGGGCCACGATTTTGTCGCGAAAAGATTTTTGCCCCACTTTGTTTCAGTGACTCACGAGCACATCGGCAGTTCTGTTTCAAGGTTATTGGCAGCGTGTCTTTGTTCAGACACGTTTCTCATTTTACTGCACCAATCAGAATAAGATTATTGTGAGTCTGTACGTCTATAATTTGCCAAGGCTAGTGAGAGTAAAATTATCCAATTACGGGCGATGTAGCAGACCTGTAGACGTGCACATGACGCATCGAAACCAAATGTTGCAAAAATCTTTTCACCATAAAATCGTGGCTCTAGTAATAGGTAAAATCGTAGTTTTAGTAAAATGTATAGGCCAAGTTCTGAGATAAATTATTTAAGAATTTAGTATGTGACAATGCAAATAATTATGTCAGGCTACACTATTCATGTTAAATTTTGGTTCTTTAGTTCGTTTGTTCGCTTAGTTTTAAAATATGAGCTGTCTCAATGAAACCTACTGATTGTTAGTTTTAATTGAATGTTTACTGAATACATACTTTTTTTAGCTTCGGATTTTAAGCTAACGTAATGGGATTAAACTTATGGATATAAAACCATGACCGTAGCGAATGTGGGCGTATCGACCCGATGCAAGGAAGAGTTTCAGTCAGGAAGAGACAAATTAGCAAACATCCGTATGTAGAAGATTAAATTGAGAGTGTTATCAAGAAGGAAAATTTCGCACAAGAGTCTGATACGGCGTTCTGTAATTAGCTACGAAGTTCTTGGATACTCTCTTAACTGTAATCCTGTAAGGAAAGAATAAAATCATTTGCAACAGTTCACTTGCATATACTTTATTTTTCAATTATGCATACTACTTAGTCATCACATTTTGTGAAGCAAACAGTCATACGATATTGCGTCACTGTTAAACATGGATGATTTTATAGCTAATAAATGCAATACAACTGTTCGTAAAATAAACAGGTAATGATGCATCGAGGATAAAATATACACCAAAACTTATAGCTTAAAGTGTATGATGACACCAACTTTCCACTAACGTATTTCAGTAGGTTACCAGTAATAACTATTACCTTCATAAATTAGACATTAAAACAGTAAGTTTGTGCAAAAAATAAATTACATTAAGCCTGTGAACAGTTGTAAAAATCAGTATATGCATGACATTGTTGCATGAAAAACAGAAAAAAAATTTGTTAAACTGCACATGGTACTTGGTATATTGGCCACTGAGGGCCCTTGCTTGCAGTTTAGGGTACTGACAACGAAACTGGTAATTACAACGGCATTTATGAGGCGTTTGTGAAGAGTTTAGAAGTTTACGAACACTTTCAGAACGCTCGCTTCGGAACATGTGTTTTATGTTATATCATTTATAATCCGTGAGGAAGAGAATGAAAGTAAAAGAATTACTTAATGACTTGTGGTACTTACATTGCTGATCTGACTAATCCATAGTTGTCTAGAGTGAAACAATGTTTTGTATAGACGTTTTTCATTTCTTGGTGTGCGTTCCGCTGCATTACTTTGTATTATCCACTGCGTCAACGTGATGTGTTGAGAAATCATCAGGAGAAAATGAGCACGCCAAACTGAAATTATTGTGAACCAGGTCATATGTCTCCCAAATGTTGTAATTTCAAAGTCTGGTAGAGCTCCTCGTACGGTTTAAACATTAGACGACCTTTAATGCATTGGACTTCCAGGGAATATGAAGTCACGTAAAAATCGTTATTTTAAAGTTAAGTGCCTGATGAAGTAGCTAAAATATGCTAGATGACGTTGGTTTGCATCTGAGAGTAGCCATGTAAGGCGAGCATTTAAATATTAAACAAACACCGCCACTTTGATCAAGGGATACTGAATTTTTATGGGCCTGCAAAGTAGATTGCATAAACTACTACGCTTGAAAACGCCCAATTATCGTTGCGCAGTGTATGTCAGTTTTATGAATTGATCTGTATTTATCTTTCGGTGATTTCAGAATGTAAATGTATAATTAGCAAAAATGTAACTAAAATAATGAAGAAGGAATGCCGCCAGTTCCACGTGTTCGTTTTACGTACATACGTATGCGTGTTAGGTAATGGTTTAGTTATTGTCCAGAAGTACAGGAATGTTAACTTTCAGCATTAGGCCAAATTGTCCAAGAGTAGATTTTGTGCATGTTATATTATTCTAGGTAACATCACCTCTCCAGATGGGATTTCATTGGTAGAAAACTAGGGAAGAAATTTTTTGCGAGTTGGATGATCTTCATGTCAAAATCCGCTGTCCTGTGTTACAGACTAAATAGTAATACAAACGTGAAATGGCGGGGCGGCTCATTTGATACATCCGAACTTTGCAGCTTACTGGGTGTCTGAGGCTCTTGATACCAGTCCAGTATCTGTTTGGTTTTTGCATGTTACGGTAGGTTTCCTGTTGACCTGGCAGACTGCTAGCAGGGCCACCGCCTTACGCTGGTTGGTGGTTGGCAAAACATTTTTATATTTCAGTTAGACGGCCGGGTCAATTTTTGTGAACCCTAACGGGCAATTCTGGTTGCTGTCGTGACAGGCAAGGATCAACGTGGAAACCTGTTGCATTGCATCTATCGTAACTGGATAAACAATCCTTTTTAAATAAGTCATTACCATATCAACTCCAAGACCGTTGCGTTGCATGGATTATATGCCGTTGGCAAAATTGTGTTATAAGTTGCTTCAGAACTGGAGCAAAAGTACGTCTATGGAGGTTGTCGTGTCTTTATGAGTAAATACGCTATGTTGAATATGTCCTTGATAGTGTGCATTCATGTGTGTATATGTTCCCTACATATCAGTTATAGGTGCACAAACAATTGTGATGTGTACTTTACGTCACACGTTCTCACGTTAGTGATTATTAGGGACAGAGAATGTTCGTGAATTCATTCTAGCATAAGTTAGATTTCGAAGTCCTCATCACGTGAGCCACTTGCGTGATTGGATCCCTGTTTATGAAACTCGTCCTTACGAGCCCGTGTCACTAATCGTGCTGAATTTTTCTTAATTTATTCCAGATTCAAAATTTGGTAACATTTATTTGAAAATATTTTATCACGACTTAGTTAATTACCTTGCCTTTCATTAAACACATACAGACTTAATAACACTCAGTAACAATTCAGTCAAAGAATGCGTACCTTACCGCGAAATATAACGTTTCTATTAAAAGGCATTGCCGGTAATTCGTCACACCTTCCACGAAAATGAATAATATTAACAAAATAAGTGATAGCTAAAGACCTGAAAAATTCGAGTTTTGTTTTGTCCCCAAGCTAGAATTCCAGCAAATGTAAGTTCGTGCCACTTTCCCAACTAACCCGTGACTTATTTGACACTTCCTGGAAGTCGCTTAGCCAATAGTACAGAAGCAACTAAAATGCAGGCCCATATCACTGCGTCATCGAGCAGCCTGTGAGCAGATAATGTCTGCTTGAATACACACATGTTCTTGGAGGCTAGCCTACAGGTAAGCGAACCCGCGAATTTTCCCTGTCTCTAGTGATAGCCGCTTAAGGACTAAGTCACTATCAAAACTGCATGAAACCACTCCCTGACTCTCTTGCTACCTTTCCGATGTACAACTGGCAACTCATTTGAGTAGGAGTCAAATTAAAAATTAGCTTAGGCCAGAGTGTACATAGGTCTATTAATCATTATTTATATTATAACAATTTGTTTTTATTTTTGTTCAGTTTTTATTATTTATTTTGTTTTTATCTTTTTTCTAGAACTATTTAATTATAATTTATTTGTTTTCTTAGTCCAGATTAAATTAACAATTAGCTTAGGACAGAGTGTACATAGGAGTGTGGAGTCTAGCCTGCAGGTGGTTGAACCCGTGAAGTTTCCTGGTTTCTACTGATTATAACAGGCACATTATCACCTGTTGCTTAGACAATGTGCATAAACAGTAAGTATTATAATTTATTTGTTTTTTTTTAGCCCAGATTAAATTAACAACTAGCTTAGGCCAGAGTGTGCGTAGGTCTATTTATCATTATTTATATTATAACAATTTGTTTTTATTTTTTGTTCAGTTTTTATTATTTGTTTTGTTTATATCTTTTTTCTAGAACTAATTTAATTATAATTTATTGTTTTTTTAGTCCAGATTAAATTAACAATTAGCTTAGGACAGAGTGTACATAGGAGTGTGGAGTCTAGCCTGCAGGTGGTTGAACCCGTGAAGTTTCCTGGTTTCTACTGATTATAACAGGCACATTATCACCTGTTGCTTAGACAATGTGCATAAACAGTAAGTATTTACTTTCCACGTTACGGTTTCAGTTATCTCTGGTGTGACCTACTTGCAACAAGTCACGCGTTTTCTAGTGAGGGACGATACGATGGTTAGCAAAGTGGCGGTCGCTCGCTTGTGTGTTTGCCCCTAAACAAGCAGTATGTTATGATTTAGGAGAAACAACCAGTTAAATGACCTGCAAAAAAGAATGGGCATTAGTCTATTTGCCATGTAGCAACTGCAATTTAATTCCTTTGCTGCAGGATCTTCAATCTTTGTGGCTGTATAACTATTCCGTAGTCTACAAGTGCTCAGCATCAGTCGACACATTGAATTATTTTATATTTAGCTCCTATGAAAGTATGAGAAGAAAACTGTGAAATTTGCTATTACAATATTAATTCTATTTACCTTGTGCTACAATAAAATTATCGCAGTTGAACTTTGAACGTATATTTAAGTCATAATCAGTCGAGAATGACTTGCCCATAGAAAACTCGCTAATATATTTCATTATTGTGGTGTTATATGTGACCATATCAATGTCGTGAAGGCTCCTCACTTTACTATGGCTATGGCTGATCCCTTCCAACTTTCCTGTCCGTCTAACAAAGCGTTAAGCCCTACCCACCTGCCATAATTTATACATGTGACAAAACGGCAGGCAGTGACCTGAGCTACAGAATGGTATACAGAAAATAATATTTTGGCGAGGAAACAAAATGTTTTGTCAATATGAACTCATCAATTTTATTGTAGTGGTTTAAAATTATTTTTGTTGTAACTGTAAAACTTTACTGGGGATGCAAACATGTTTGTAGTCAAAACAAAAATTTGGTGAAGTCCATATTAACCAGATGTTTTGCCGTGACCACAGAACTTTTTTCAGTATAATGGGGTCATAAAAAGCGTTAATTTAACTGCGAATTACAAACCTAATGAATTTTGGACATTAATTGGAGGTGAAATTTGTTCTGTTCAAATCTCCGTAAAGATTTCCAAAAATATCAAACACTGAGCCGTGTTAGGTTGCGGTGACCTGGTGATACTAGAAGCCTCGGAGGTCGTTAGGTGGTAGGTGGCTCCGCAGACTTATTAATCAGATTACTGAATGGCCATAAATCTTGCACCCCGACCTTTTGGTGTTTTATACTCTGTGGTAGCTCTTCGCGGTGCCCTCCTCTTCCTCTGAGGTCATGCTCTACTGATGAATAGAAACACTGATTTATAACGGTAAAAGAAATGTTTGCGAGTTCAATGACCTGCATGTTAGAATCCACTATTCTATGCATGGGAACCTGGGATTTTCACGATATTATTTGACAGCAGACTGGATTCCAAGTTGCTGTGTGATCATTTGTCTTCTACTGTTGTCCGACAGTTTATATGGCGAGCCAAAAGGACGTTCTTGACCAACGTTATACTGTAAGGCCAGCTGTAAAATGCCTACTATCCTGTGAGCTAACCCTCAGGGTTACGAAGGACAATAACGTCACGGAATATAGAGACTACGAATATTCAAGCCATGTCTGTTCGTTCATTGTCAGCAGATCCTGTGAGTAGTAGTTTATAGAAAAATAATCGGGTCTTGAGTATACACAGGATATATACATGAAGGTCATTGAACTTCCAAAATTCTCCTTTTTCTTCGGATTTATAGCGGGAAATTTGGCTGTTTACTAGGTTTCGATATGACATGTTTAGAGATGATGATTTATCGTGGGAAAACTTGACTGTTTGCTGAGCTTCAATGTACGTTCAGCTTACCCAAAGATAACTGGCTTTCGCTTCTATTGACAGCTGTTATCCTATTTGACTGAGCCAATAAGAATCCTGATATTATTATATTTGATGCCTGTTACTGGTCTGCAGACAGCTACGTTGTGTCAGACGTATATGACCCAATCATACACTCAAAAAAATAGTTTGTAAATTTACCAGACGTGCGTATAGGAGCGCTAAGAAAGTAGGTATGGTAGAATAGTTTCCCAGACATCCATGGTAACACTCCTAGACTTTTTATAAAACAGTCAAATGTATACTGAAGTTACCAGACTTGTATTGTAACAACTGCAAAAGTTTGCATATTTACAAGACGGGAGTATGGTAACTGTACCATATTGCGTCTGGGATAATAACTTCCTAAACATTCGAGGAAGTTTTTTTACGGTGTACATTTTGCAAGAAACTACGGCGTTTTCAAGGATATCTTGGCACAAAAATTATTCGCGATATACCATCACCTCTAGACATGTGCATAACTGACGCTTTTCTTCCGTTAATGGTGTGTCCCCATCTAACTGGGCCAATGACATCTCTGGTGTACCGTTACAAAATATTGATTGATTCGTAGAGACCTGAAATATTCGTGATTTCTTTTAGGCGCAAGCTAGAATTCAGGCAACTATAGGACTGTATCACCTTCACAGTTGGCCGTTGACTTACTCGACACTTCTTGGAAGTATCTGAGCCAATAATAAAACTGTAGCTGATACAGCCTCATTCGACTGTGTCGGCGAGCAGCTAATAAACAGCTGCTGTCTACACGATCACAAATATTCTTGGAGGCTAGCCTACGGGTCAGTGAACCAGTGAATTTTTCCGGCCTCTATTGACCATCCTCCAATCATACTAGGCACAGCCGATACACTGTCTTTCAAAATACTGTTGCACTTAAGGTTCTATCGATTTTGTAGTTAGTAATCTCTGTTGATGGGGCAAGTGCTGTAACCTTTCCACAGCCGTGTTTTATTCTTCTTTGCAACTAAAAGGCACGTCCTTCCCGTGTTTTGATCGAGCCACGTGATAGACGTCACACTCATCTGCGAACTCGAACAGATTAGTTTTACTAGTGACTTCGTGGCCTTGCGTTAGATTCACGCTCATCTGTTTGGTATACCTCACTTGAAGTGAAGAGAATTTGGTTAGCGCTTACCCACACATTTATCAGTAAGGGGATATATGAAGGGAGTACGGAGCACAGCCGGAATGAAGAGGCAGAAAAAACTGAAGATCCCCCAAAAATAACCTCCCACCAGCTACGCTACTTGGGTCCGAAATGTTTAACATAAGATTGTAGTCAGACTGTAAGTGTGAAATGTGATTAATCAACAGAAGGTAAAGCACAGAAAGTGAGCTTTACGTCTCGTCATCAGTAAGACTTAAGGGATGATGACATATCTGTGCAGTTCACAAGGATTGAAACTGGGAGAGGTCAGCAATGGGTAGAAATTATGGTTTATCGCAGAAAAACTTGAATGTTTGCTGAATTCCAATGTACTTTCAGCATAACAAAATATAACTGGTTTTCTCTTGTACTTGGAGCTGTTATTTGACTGAGCCAATAAGAACTCCGCACTTGTAATATTTGGTGTCTGTTATTGGTATGCAGACAGGTACGGAGTGTCTGACGTATATCACCCAGTCATGCATGTTGCGAGAAACTATAGTGTTTTCAAGTTTATGTTGGCACAAAACATTTTCACGACATATCATCATCTCTAGCCATTGGCTTTGCTAAGGAACCATTCCGGCATTCGCCTGAAGCTGTTTCGAGAAACGATGGAAATCGGAAGTCAGGATAGCCGGAACTTGAAGTCGAACCCGTGTCCTTCCGAATGCGAGTTAAATGTGTAAACGTTGCGCAGTTCCGTTCTGTAGGACTAGCACGTTACTAATTCCTAACACAAAATAGCTGTCTTAGCTAAGCCGTAATGTGTTTGCTGACCTACCAGTGTACTCAGAAATGTACCGAGAGAAACGTAAAAATTTCCTTTTTTTTTTTTTTTTTTTTTTTTTTTACGATATCACGATTATTATTCTGTGGCCAATCGTAGCTATTGCCAAAAAATGTTCTTTTCCATTTTCCAGTGTCAGATTACATGACGTAGGCATTATGTTAGACGTAGGAAATTACGCTATTTTTCGTGAAAGTTTGACGGAAACAAATAGCAACTCTTGTGATTGTTACCTAGTTTTTATGATTCGTGCAATGAATATTTATGAATTCACGAAGGAAATTTTGTTTCTGTTACCTATCTCGCCCGTGATTTTGCAATCTACTGGAGAGGTTTGCACGAAATGAACAGTAAGTTTGGCTACATGTGCGTTACGTTTATTTTATAAGTAGTTTGCCAATGACCTCAACTAAATAAAGCAGTTACGTACGATAAGTTATCCGTAATTCGCTTTCAACATTTACATACTCAGTGGCTTATACAACAAGCAAAATTAGTACCCTTGGAGGTAACTGCAACATTAAGCGAGCTGGCAGGGAAAGTAGTAGAACATTTAATAAAGGAATCATGTTTTCTGGAAACTAATTTGCATACATAAACCGATAAAATGTGAATATACATGTTTAATTCACTTTACTGCCACTAGTTTGCAAATTTCTTTGTTATGGAGTTTTTTACTCTTTATTTGCTACACTTTACATGGTATGAAATTCTTCGCTTTCGGAAGTCAAATCACTGTAAGGAAACCGTAAATGTACAAATATATCACTCACAAAATCAAGTATCAAAATAATTTACAAAATTTCACACAAAATTTAATCAGATGTCTTATATTTTTTCTCGTCAGTTATACAATTTGTAACCGACCACATAACAGTTGATTACGCAGAGTATGCTAAGAGCATTTCCAGTTCTGCGTGTGACGTAATTTCGGTAACAATTTAAAGGTAATGGAGCATGCTCCGTTTCATTAATGAGGTTTCGCTCCAGGTAGAATTCCGTTTAACACTGCAACATTTCTATACAAGTTTTTAACAGTAGTTGAAGGATGTGATTTCATAAATGCACTTTTGAAATTTTCGGTGTTTTTTGTCAATGAATCACGTTGACACACAGCCGAATTATGGCTTTTCGTAAATACACACATCGAAATAGAGTACATACCGGATACAAACCCCCCCCCCCCCCCAAAATACATAAAAACATGTAAGTTATTTACGATGGAGAATTTCCCTTCGTTGGTTGCGATGTAGTTCGGACTCTCCATTGTGGCTAACTTTTTTTTTTTTTACAAAATAAATGTGGCTACGTAGCTTGCCTCGCACCAGGGCGATCCGTGTTCGATTCCCGGCGGGGTCGGCCCTCCCCCATTTTTCGCATGTGGTAATCATGGCGGGTTTTCTCGGCGTATTCTCCTTCTCCGCGCCCTGTGAATTCCCAGGCTTCTTCGTCGTATAACTTCGTGTCGTGTGATCCTTCAGTGTTCGGCGGACACCTACGGGCGTCCAATCAGAAGTTTCCTCTCGTTGTGTTATGCCCTACCCTCGGGCGCCCTCCCCAAATTTTATTCATCGTTGAAATATAGGTAGGTACATTAGACTTAGTCGTTCATAGGCTTCTTGGTCATCGTGTACGGAACTAGCGTTTTAGACTGTAAGAACATTTTGTAATAATTACAAGATATTTCATTGTAGTCTTACAAATTGTATTAAATGTACAACTTTTTATATAAAATTTTTTTTTTTTTAAATTACATGGATTTGCTTTGTAACAAATCTTTGAAAATTTTGTTGTCTACCAAAATCATAGGTTTATTGGAAATTATTGTTGTACGCCAGTCACAGTTCCTGGAATACATTTTTCTGGAATGAAGTGAATATTCGCATTAATTGCGTGCTTCAGAATTAAGGAAGGTATGCCATTTGACCGTAAATTGAACCTACACGAATAAACAAAGAACAAGGAGCACGTTTGTTGGCCTAAAGGTGGTGTAAATTTTAGTTGCGCGGTGTCTAAGCAGTTTTCGTGTCATGGTGCGTCCAAGAAATGTTTTCTAAAAGTAATTACAAATAGAAGTTATTAGTTTGGAAGCTATTTAAGACGTAAGTTAAGTGCCAGTTTTAAAATAAAATAATTGTTAAAAATATAACTTCTCCTTATTATAAGTACAAATGCAACACATACCTTGTAATTTTACAAATATAGACTGTAAGTTGTATTTTTTTTACAAGAAGAACCTTCGTAGTTTTATAAGTAATTTTATTGGCACCTGGGTTTCCTAGGACTTTACTTTTAAAATTACACAAGCTTGTTTACAGTGCAGGAAATATAAAAGAGGGAGGGAAACTAGCATTTTTGTAGTAAAGAACAGTCGTATCACTACCCAGCATTCATTAGAGAAGCCATTGGAAAAGTAAATAAATTAGGATAACCAATCTGGGAATCCAAACTGCATAATTTCAATTGTAAGTACAGCTACACCCTTATAAGCAATTGACTTGGTTGTTGAAATCACAAATTAATTGTGATGACAACTGGGCAAGTGTATACTGTAATCGAAAGTTGCTTACTGCCAATAAGTTACGAGACAAATATTTCTTCATAACGTTATTTGACATTGTGAACATCTTATTTAAAATTTCCCATTATTAAAAAAAAAGAGCAGCAACATGTTTATTTTTAACAGTTGTTTTATCTTTCTATGACCTGGACACTTGAACTTCACAACGATGTTCAACGAATAATAATAATAATAATAATAATAATAATAATAATAATAACAATACCTTCTTGCAGTTGGGCTTTCACCCGGTGGTAAGATCACATGCCTTACTTTTCCTCCAGACGTCTCCTGAACAAACCAACCGTGTCAACCCTCACCAGCTCCTCTCTAAGCACATTCCACTCCCTCACCGACCTCACCATCATTGACTGCCTACCCCTCTCCGTCCTCCTCCACACCCTCCGGATCTTAAGACTGTTGGTCCCTCTCCCTCCGAAGAGAATGTACTACCTTGTTCAATTAAAAAGCGAAATGAGAGCTGGATAAATTACAATTAATATTTGCTTGTGCATTGGAAGTGTAACTGAATAGCAGATCAAGAGGTCCTGTGTTCGAACTCAACCAGCTGTAATGAAACTGCCTTTTCTATTGCGATTGCTAGCAACTGTTGGTAAATTTCATCACAACGAATAAAACAACTGTAAGCCTATATTAACATTAAATTTGAGAGTTTTATTGCGAGCTGTGGAACCTTATACGATAAAAATGTTAGCAACAGATGAAATGTTAAATTTTGCTGACTAGCAAATAGTGACTTGAATATTTTATATGTATCGGTGATTGGGGTATATTAGATGTAACATCACCATGCAGTAGGGATACATAAGATAATGGAAGCTAGGGTTCTGATTTCAACCTTATCTCCGCGTATTTTAGTGACCCAGTAATCGAGACCACACATTGATGTTTAGTTCTTCCAAAATTCAAAATTCCACACACTGAAAACGTTTCTCTATCATGTTTAATAATAGTCCTCTAAAAAAATAATTGAAACACATATATAAAATATGTAGACTTACTTTGAATTCCTGACATATTAATACTCTGCAGGAGTTTAAATGCAACCTGGTCAACGACAAAACCTATTCACGTGACTGACCAAACTTTCATAAACCCTGTAGGTTACTTGATATAACTCTCCGTTCATGTAGGACTGTACTGCCGCTTAATTTGACAAGAGTTCCCCGTTGTTTGCTATATGTCACCGCTGTGTGCAGTAGTAACGAGTACGATGTTGGTCGCTTATAGCGTTCTTTCAAAACTAATGAACCACTAAATACAATTACTTTAAGGGAAGATATCTTAAAAATATGCTTATGAAGAATTTAACTCGCTAGGGGAAAATTATAGATTTTAAGCAACGTGGCTGAATCAACAAAACATGTTTAAGAAGAATACTAAATGCAGCACGTGCAGTCGTCAGACTGATTTATTTTTATCTTGGGCAAAAACCACTCAACAAATTGCAGTGACTGAAGTACATACATCATACCCTCACTGAGTAAGTCACTTTGTAAAACTGCACTTTTATCTTCCTACAAACAAACAGAAACAATTCCATACTTTATTTCTTTAATCGACATCTTCCACGTATCGAAGTCTTTCTTCTTCGATCGTATCAGTGCTGGTCTCAAAATATCGACTTCGTCCCAGAGGGTGCATCGCAAGCCTTAAAATCACTAACCTTAAAGGAAATAGCCCAAAAGTATTTTTAATGTTAGCGGCATTAGAACTAGTGACTTAATGGTAACTGACTTAAGGGCAAATGAATTTGGCCGTAATTGCATTTGCCCTTAATCAGTTACCATTAAGTTACTAGAACTTTAGAGCTAGGTACTGCAGGGCTAGTGACTATGTCTTGTATGTTTAGGGCTAGTGAATTTAGGGGTTTTTTTACTTGAAGTCTTGTTCCATAGTTTTTTAAGTGATTTCGAAAAAAAAATTATTGCTCATATAAAAATTTTCTCCACAGTTTGGCACTAATATGTCATAATTTGTAGCTGAATTTTTTGTAGCAATGTACCGAACGGTTTTTTTTAATTTTTTTTTTATTTTTTAAGATTTAGTCAACCAAAGTACCACGTTTTTTGTCGTGAAAATAAGCCAAAATGAAGGAAAATATTTTATTTGCTGACGAATGGTAAGTTTACATTATTTTTAAAAACGCATCCACAGTATTGTGCAGCGCGTGACTGCACATTGTCTCAAATTTTTTCAAAGCTTTTGATAAAAAAAAGTATTTGAGTTATTGGCAACAGTCTGTAAAAAAAAACTAACGAACAAACCTTTAAGAAGTAGTGACTTTAGAGCCAGTGACTAAGTTGAGGGACTTTAGGACCAGGACTTTAGGATGTAAGTTAAATTAGGGCTACTGACTTTAGGACTAGTGACTTTAGGCTAGTAACTTTTGTTTTGTTTGTTTTAGAGTGTTTACTAACGTCTCCTGGTTTTATGCCGTTAGGCTTTGTAAGAGACTGCTTACAAACTATCTAAACCTTAGAAAATGACAAAAAAAATTCATGCCCGTGCTGGGGTTCAAACCTAGGACCCCTCGCACCGTAGGCCGGAATACTACCGACCACGCTACGGAGACCGGTTAGTGACTTTATGTATAGTGTCTAGGGATAATGAATTTAGGCGAATTGCCTTTAGGACCAGTGAATTTACGGTCAGTGACTTTAGGCCATTGTCTTTGTGCTTGTGACTTTTGTGCTTGTGACGTTTGTGCTTGTCTCTTCAGATCTAGTGACTTGTAATTTGTATATTGAGTAGCCGAAATGAATAAGTTATCAATATACGTATTAGGGAAACATAAGAATTTATATTGTAATTTTTTTTGTTGAAACTAAGCGAGATCCTGGAGGCTTGGAAACGAGGTTCCAAATGATGTGCTTTGCATGGTGGTTTGCACATCCTTCCTTCCCAACGTCAGAACACGAAACATATCACACCACATGAAATCTAGACAACGCAGCAACCCTGTATTTTGTATTGCGAATCAGTATCGGAATCGTTAGACGCCGGGATTAAACGCACTTGTAAATAAACAGGCCAAATATATTTTGGAGTCGCTGAGGAAGGAAAGGAGGGGGGAGACATTTAAGAAATTCTGGCACACGCCCGCCCAAGAAAAGAGAAGGTTAAGGAGCATCCAATCAGAGGTCAGCTTGTAAGAAAGGCAAATTAGTAATTATTAATTAATGTTTCAGGGTTTATGTAATATATGTTTGATCAGTAACAACAATGTAATAATACCAGGTAATTTTTTTTATATTTTATGGTTTAAAAAAGACATATATCTATAAATAAACGGCAAAATGGTCGGGACGGCTACGAACTTATTGCAAGGAGGTGTGGCTCGTTAGGAAGCATCTCGGGGATTGGCTGATCTAATTTGAAGCGGCACGGCGTCGAGCCGTAGCCCGCCGTAGGCCCGTATTTTACAGGTACTTCGCCCTGACCCCTTGAGGGAGGTGGACGTCGTGTCTGCGGTGCCCCGCGAATAACGAGCCATTTGTATTTATTAATTACGGACTGCGGCTCGGACCTCTGAGAGAGGCAGTCGCGGTGTCTGCTGAGTGTTCCTAGGCCCTGGAGGGTGCAAGGTGTTTCGCAGGTACTCAGGGGATCAGTGTGAACCCACAGCCTTGCGCTGAGCCGATCGCGGGTTGGACTCTGAGTGGTAGTGGTCATGCTCCTGCTTAGGAGAAGGCTTACAGGGCGAGTCCTTGGGCCGTTAGTCTGGTCTGCCTAGTGTTACACGAAATGGGACTCGTCCACGAAGCGTTTTCGTAGAGGATGGAAAGACCTCGCTCTCAGCAAGGTGGTCCCCTGAGATTCAATTCAACTGTTGCAGAGTGAGGTAGTTTTTACAACTTTCCACCATGATTGGAAGGAGCGTAACTCTTTCTGCTGGTTGTAATTAACTTTCCTGTCTAGCTTTACTGCAGATATGGATTTAGTGGTATGGTGAACCCTGCCACACCCCCTCTGGGACACATACGGTGGTGGCGCACCTGTGTGTAATAAGTACTGACTGCCCATTATAATTGTGCAGGGAGGGGTGAGAGTTGTTGAGAAATGTGGGGCCAAGGCTCCAGTAATCATGAGTGTTCCGTGAACCGTCACTATTCGTGATTTTTGTTTCTAGAGAATTCGGTCCTTAATTCCCGAGAACAGGGTAGACATACACCCGCTAGACTGCCCGCTAAGCGAGCATGGTTGTGAATTTTTTTTGTATCCTTCAATATTATTAAGCACTCCGTACAGCGATGCAGAGAGCGGCGAGCGTTATATTCACGAGACTAGTCAAATTTCTTAGTCAAAATTTTGACGGGCTGTATAATCGGTGACGTCCCGTTATTCGTCAAAGATTGACGTGAGCCGCGCCTCCTTGAATAGACGCCGACGCGATGCCCGGCAGCTGGCCCACGAATTCAGAGCATTGTGACTTTCGTTTATTTACTTATTCATTCATTTCATTAAAAATAACATTTCTTACTTCAAGGTTACTGCTTTAAGTGCTAGTGAATTTAGGGTGACTTAAAAATTATTGATCTGTAGGGACAGATACGTTTAGGAAAATATCAAGCGTTACAGCCGCATGTCCATGTTCGCATCACTATAAAGAACATAACAAGCATTTCCCCAAAACAATATTGACACATCAATGTACACAACATGTGTGCGTGTCGACGTATCACACAGTCTTACTTTGCAGTTCCCGCCAGTGGGATGCGAGAGCTTTCAATGGGTAGAGAGAGAGTATGTTCTTAACACGAGTGTGCACCCACCGCCAGGTTCCCTTCCCAGTAGAGAGCACACTAGAGTACACTACAAAGGGACCGCGGTGTGAAGGGCGTGGTCACGTGTCGTTTGCTGCGGTTAACAAGGGGAGGGGAGAGGAACACTTGCGAGTGGCTTGTGACACTGCCCGTTCTCACAGACAAATAACAGTGCTCCGACTATCTTGGTTCACAATGCAAAGATTTGTCACACTCAACGAACAATCTGCTTTTCCAGTGACACCGTTTGTTAATGTGGCTATTTAATATATTATTTGTGAATGTTATTGTTCCTTTATTTTCTAAAAGTTCCTAACCCGTATATACGGCGCGTAATAAAGTGTGGCTTTTCCATAACCTAATTCACATGTTTTATCGCACAACACTGAGGATAACATACTGATGGACATAGTTTTCAACAGAAGTAATGGTTACGGCAGTTAGTGTTATTAACAACAGAGATCAAATGAGCACACAGTAGCCTGCTGTCAGATAGCAGCGCGAAATTTACAGGTTTCGTATACGTTTGCTTCTGGCCTTATTATTAGTGATATCCGCGCGAATTATTTTCTTATTCGTAACTGGTTTGCAGTCGTCAAAGATGCGTCAAAACTGCTGTCGTCCAGTCACAGGTGTGGAAGTGAAGAATAAGTTCTCAACATTCAACATGACTTAGAAAAATCCGCGATGTACTCGTGCTTCTACAATTACCTATAGCGCATCAAGTTTTCAGTTTCAACTTTCCACTTAAATGATCGATGTTGAAATATAACAATATATTATTAAATTTCTATGTGTCAAATAATGTTTACTTGGCAACATACGTAATAAAATGGTACGTCGGAAAATACGGTATCAGGAGCGTCATTTAGGGGGAGGGGGAAGTCAGATGAGCATGTAGTAAATTGGAGTACAGCCTGTTGTCAGATAATATCGCGACACTGGGTCTCTACCAATGATTAGAGTCCCGGATATTTCGCGGCTTCAACTGAGGAAAGGTTGGATTTCTAAGTCATGCATATGTTGGAAACTGTTTCGATTGGGTCTTTGTTTATTAAACGTGACCTCGATGGCTCCGAACCAATGCCGGACGTGCATAAAAATACTCGTGGACTCCCATGCCACATCGTCAAATTTTCAAATGCTCACTCACTGGAGCAGCAGCCAATGAACACGTAGCTGAAGGCAGAGTGTACATAGGACTATGGAGTTCAGCCTGCTGGTCGTTCAACCCGCGAAATATTCGGGACTCTACTAATGATTAGTAGAGATGGGAAAAATCCACGTGTTCACTTACCTGTAGACTATCATCCAAGAATCTGTGTGAACTCAAGCAAACAACAGCTGCTCTCTGACACAGTGAAATCGGCCCGCATTTAGTTACATTGTTATTATTGGCTCATCTGCTTCAAGGTGATGGACAAATTTTAGGCCCGAAGGCCAGCACGCCCTCCTTCCACCCGCATTGAAACTGTACTCGGACGAGTGAATCAATGCACGGCACATATCCTCTTCTCTTTTTGACTCCTCTTGATGATTTTGTGCCTGTGCTAGCATTATTACTAAACAGGACTTTCTGTCGGTAATCCATTTAAAACTTGCCCTCCTCGCCAATCAGTGTTCGCCCAGACCCAGTTTTAATAAGGCCTTTACCCAGGCGGCACCTTATGGGTCACCGGAATCTTTCTAGCACCTTTACCGCCTTTTACTCCTGCTACAGTTGTCTTAGCCATTGGTCGAAATCTTCGAATTGTTTCCTAATCTTTGTAGCAAAGCTGTTCCACTTCTCAAAAATTTCTTTGTTTGCCAGTATAGCTTTCAGGTCTACATTAACTATCCCGTAGTCTTGTTGTTGTGCCCTGAATTCCTCTCTGATGTCTTCGGTCTTGGGACATTCCAATACTACGTGCACTGTCATGTCGTCTGTCTCACAAACATCACACAAACGTGGGTCCACCAATTTCATGCTGTACAACTTAGCCATAAGTTGTCATGTCCTGCCATGAGTTGTATACTGTAGTGGTTTACTGTTATCCAGTTTCGCTTCATCCTGTCTTCCACTTCAGGAAAAAACTTGAATGTAATTCTCCCCTATTTTGAAGTTTCCCAAGTTGACTGCCACCTTAGCAAGGTTTGTTCTCTAGCCATTATCTTATCAAATGATGATGTCGTCCTTCTTTGCCGTCGGCGTTGTTCGACCAATAATCCTTTTTCTCTGGCCAGCAGATCCACAGGCAACACTCCAGCCAGGACAGGCAATGCATCATTCGATGTTGAGGCATATGCCTTTGTGATACTTAACAGTGCCGACCTCTGAGCACTGATGAGCTTTTTTCTCGCTGCCACCAACTCTGCTCTGTGACACCATATGACTGAGTCATAGGTGATAATGCCCTCAAAGACACTGTGATAGATTGTCTTTAATATCTTGAAATTTAAGCCCCATTCTGTAGTTCCAATGGATCTTATCCGACTCAAAGTCACAACAGCTTTCATACTGACATAATCAATATGCTGCAGGAAGCTCATCTTGTCATCCAGGATGACTCCCAAGTACTTGTGCTGGGATACTCGTTGGACAAGCCCTCCTGCAAATCGCACCACTGGAGACTGTTTAAGTTTGCCTTTTAGTAGCATACACTTGGTCTTCTGCGTAGAAAATGTTAATTTCACTCTGCTTGCCCAGTCTTCAACTCGGGGTAGAATCTCTGCCTTTTTTCTCTCTAATGTTGCTCTGGACCCACCCGAGACGAGCATGCGCCCATCGTCTGCGTATCCCAGCACAGTGCAACCATCTTGCATTTCAATATCTAGTAAGCTATCAAATAAAATATTCCAAAGTATTGGTCCAAGTACTGACCCTTGAGGGCATTCCTTTGTAAGAAGTTTTTCCATGGCATTGTTTCTTAAGCTGTACCTGCTTCTTGTTTCTTTGAAGAAATCGAGAATCACTGCATATAAGTTCTTAGGACAACCTTTGGCTTTAAGTTGGTACATAACTTCCGGATACCAAGCATTGTCAAATGCTCCTGCAATGTCGAGGAACATAGCCACAATATATTTGGCATTGCAGGTGTCAACATGTTCCTTTACATCTTGGAGTGCTGATTCCGTACCAAGGCCTTTATGAAATCCATACTGCCTTTCATTTAAGGCACTGTTTGCTTCTAATGCTATAATCAGCCTCCAGTACAAAAATTTTTCAAATGATTTGCCTAGGACTGGTTACAGTGTCAGTGGCCGGTAAGATTTTGCCTGTGTCGGGTCTTTACCCTCGCAATTATTCTGGATCCTCACGATACCCTTTTACCATATCCTTGGGAACATGCCAGCCTGGAGTAAGTGGTTGTACAGGTTCATTAGATGAGTAAAATAGATCGCAGGCTTTCGCGGCCGTTGTCTGCATTTTCTTGGCTTGTGGGTGTGAGCCGCGTCTGAAGATTGTCTTGCGACGTTTCGGCAGTCGTTGCAGCTGCCATCATCAGGTAGTCGGAGTCGGGGACCAACTGGCAGATGTTTTTTTTTTTTTTTTGTACTGCCCCTCCTCGCAGCACAAGGTGATCCCCGACCTGCCAGCTGGCTTGGCGGGACCTGCCGATAAGGGGGGGTGTTCTAGGGGGAGGAAATAGTGCGTTCCAGCCGCGAGGCTATACGCTAGTTGTCATAAAGTGTAAATAGTGACCTTGCATTCTCCGTCTCGCTCAGTTAAGAGTAGGAGGGAGAAGCCCGTGGTCCGCGGTGCGTCAAGCGCTAGGGAGAGACTGCAAAGGCCGCGGTTTGGTCCCTTGCAGTCTTTTGATGTTACGATGTGGGAGACAGCAGTAAACCAGCGTCAACACTGGAGGAAACCTGCTGCCGATTAT
>PNEQ01058513.1:7158-90121 GCA_003012365.1 Medauroidea extradentata | reverse complement strand
TATATATATATATATATATATATATATATATATATATATATGATCTTGTAGCCTACAACGTCGTTATTCACTATGACTGTTTTTTTTTTTTTCAGTTTGGTATGCGAGTTGGTTTTAGAGTCATACTTAAAACCATAACGTTCAGAATTTTAACTTTGATGAGCCATTACACTTAAACAATGAGAGATAAACAAAAAATTCATAATGTTACGATTACCAAGAGCCTCGCCTGGAGGACGGGCTAGCGACGACGGCAGTGCAATCAGGTCAGTAGTTGCACAAGACAAGGGCCTCAGCGATTCTCCCCACCGGCACTGAAGTGTGTCAATATAACGTAATGTATCGGGGGAATCGGAGTCTGTCTCCTTCAAGCCTTCTAGCCGTCACTTCCTCGCCAGGATGGTCCTGGGTCGAGACCCACGACGTGCCGCCGTCTGTTGATAGCCGAGCATCATGTTAACGGAGAGATCTAATGTTTCCGAAGGGTCACCAACCATGGAGTGGAGTATGAACATATCTTAACTAAATAAACAGCCGCTCCCCTGCTATCTAAATGATGTAGTATAGCCTTGTAGTATTCTGTAATCTAAACTATGTAAAGTAAAGCCACCGTAGTTAGATTAACATATTTCATTAACCGTAACCCTCACCCTTAACTGAACCACTTAACTAGTTTCAGTATAAAGTGCCCAGCTCTGACTACAGCCACCAAACTACTATAAATCATGTGTAAAACAGTTAAAATAACAGTTCACAACAATACGAGCGAAATTTAATCACAATTTGAGTCTAAAATTAGAAAAAAATATCTAAACTTAATTTAAATATAAAAATAAAAATATGGCAATGGAAATTGCTGTAGACCGTGCCTTTATGACTTAATTACCAAAATACGGCAATGTTTTTTTTTCTCAGTGTGTTTATTAGTTGTGATTTTTACCAAAAAATGCATTAAACTACCTTATAAAATCATCACTAACTTTGTTTTCTAAGTGACAGTTTCCTTCACATTCACACACCTTTCCTAAAACGCAAATTTCTCTGCTTAGCCCAGGGCCTTGGCTACAGAGAGGGTATGATACAAACTAAATAAGTATTTTGGACATATGCTATTTCAGCATATGGCATGTCACAGAAAACCAGAGAAGAGACACAAACAAACATACAAGTAAACAAACAAAAGGACTTTGTTTGCTACTGGCAAACAAAAGGTAAACATATACAATTACACGAAAAATTCCATCAGTTATTTACAAGAAAATAACACAAACGAGCACTCAAGCACTAAAACACGAACAAAAAAACTCAGATTATTCCACAAAAGGAAATTGGTCAGTAAGTAAGTAACACCAGACGAAAATATCGTTCAAAATAACAGAAGGGGTATGAATTTATATAAAAAAATTAAATTATGTGCGCGTCAGTACCTGTCGAACCTACATATACGTGCCACAAACAGTATTTTTGTTCATTTCATTTCTATAGGATATTTTAGTTTTTTTTTACTACAAAAAGTACTTTGATGCAAAAAAAAACACTTTAAAACAAACAATATATTTTATTCGCCTAAATGTACATTTCTATAGCGGTATACAAATTTATTTTATGTAGAAAATATTTTTGTCTGAAAGTGATGTCATGAAATGTGACATAGTTCCACAAGGTAATTTAACATGTCAACCCCTAAGCTTGCTCACGGTAAGAATCTTAGAGAAAGCGTTTTGATTATAGTGGGTTCTTTTACTTAGCTTAGTTGTTTTCTTGTTACTAATACGGTATACAGGAATATAGTAGGTATATAACTTCAACTTTCTGAAACGAGCATCGATTCCACGAGTGTAAACGACGCTGACGAGGGTACCTCCTCGACTCCGCCTGCACGATATATCTCGCCGAGGCTGTCAAAAATATCTCGGCTGCAAAGTGCTGTTCTTGAAACCTGCTCGTTCCTCTGCGTAGGCGACGCTTTCCCCAATAATCCCCGGGCCAAGCGCCATCTCGCGTCTCCAGAGACTCGGTATTTTCAACAACTTCGCAACAGAAACAAACACTTACACTGTGGAACACGTTCAAAAAACGTCGATTTGCCAGTACTTATTTCCTACCAAAATGATGCAGTATATTACCTTTCAAGGCCGCTGCCTACCTAAGAGCGGTGGCGCGAGCTAAGGGATTTAGCCTACATGTTATGGGTAGGGCCCGGTAGTTTTCGCGAAAAGATTTTTGCAGCACTTTGTTTTAGTGTCTCACGTGCGCACCTGCATCTCTGCCATGTCGCCAGTGATTGGATGCCGTAACACCCAGCGTGTGGAGGTTAAACCCGCAAATCACACACGTGATGTGTCGCAGTTATCCGTATACTGATTGGCACAGTCAAACGAATAACGACTCTGCACAAAAACACTGTGTCGATTGCGATGAAGTTGAACTGCAGGTGTGCACGTACGGCACTGAAACAAAGTAGGGCAAAAATCTTTTCGCGAAAACTATCGGGCTCTAGTTATGGGGCATGGAAAGGTAAGATCTTTGAGCGAACGACTGGAACATTCAATCGTCAATAAAATCTGAACTACTCATCACAATTCCATGGGATTTTTTTTTACCGAGCAGATATTTTATTAAAGAACGTATATTTATACAGCACTAGGCGGTAGTACGCTTTATTTTCGAATCAAAATTAAAACATATTTTTCTAAAAAAAAAATAATAATAAGGGCTTGAAAGCACAAATTCCATAAAAACGGAAAATTTTAATTTTCATAGTAATCGAATTTTAAAAATACAAGCGTTTTGATTTCAGTATGGAGTTCATATTTGACTTCGAACTACTATCAACTATACTATAATAAGTTATATAAATTCGTATTAGCATATTGAAACTTATTTTTATATATACCTCATTTAAAATATGACTTCTGTCAATGCTTCCGTAGCTCAGTCGGCTGGAGCGTATGTTTGCTGATACAAAGATTGCAAGTACGACTCCAACCACCGCCGATAGATTTTTTAGTGTAGTGTCAGTATAAAAATATCATAAGTTTCATTTCCCCATATACAAACACACAAGATTTTGCCCTTAACAGCAACAACGACACTAGAGCACTCTAGCATACGACGACGTAAACATTGGAACAAACATGGCGAATGCTGACTGCAGCGCCGCCTAGACGGAAACGTAGAGACACTAGCGCCACCTATCAGCCAATGCTGGGAACATGACGTCATGTCATGTGACATATGACATGTGACAAATGACATATGACAAATGGCATGTGATGTATTACATGAGACGTCGAGACGTCCATCTTGTTTTCGGCTGTCAGTTGTTGACGGGAATTTTTTTCCCTCAGGAGGAAATTTTTCCCTCGTAATTTCCCTTAGTCAAGATTAAGACAGTTTCCACCTTTACTAATTTGAATACGAAAACTTCAATATAACTAAAAACTAATGTGAACTATCCACAACTCTCAAAACTTTACTTCTATAGCCCCAAAAAATAGTTTTTTTTTACTATTGTACGTGTTGGGTAGGGTTCAATATAAAATGAACCTCCTATATGCATATAGCTGACCGGGTAGTTGAATATCACCGACAGAAAGAGAAACGCTCCTTCTAATCGCGGCAGCAGGTAGTACAACCCTACTCAACTAGCAACGGAAACACACACAGGATACTGCGGGAGAGCGGGCAACCGTCCTGCTGAGGGTGAGGCTATATCCAACCTCTACGAAACCGTTTCGTTGACGAGTCAGGCGGACCAGACCAGCGATCCAAGGACTCACCCTGTAAGTCTCCTCCTAAGCAGGAGTTCAGTATGAACTCATCTCATAGCGTGGACGTCATGACAGAGGGAAGTCGCACGAGGATGGCGGGCGGCGCCTTTGTCGACGTCACAACAGCCACGAGAGTGTCTGTCTTTGGTCCTCTGAGATGCAACTCGAGAGCGGCAGTCTCCGAAGAGCTAGCCTTCATTTACCTAAACTAACAAGCCCTGATCTAACTTTAACTAACCGAAAACCGTTTCTAAACCTCAGCTAACCTAACCGTGACAGTATACCTAAAAAAAACCTAATGTAACCATACCGTAATCTAACCTTAAAGTAACCTAACAAAATCTACCATAGAGTAAACCTACGAAACCTAACTTCGAACTAAACCATCCCGACTGAACCTAACGCAACGTAACCTAACCATGCCCAAATTGCAAACAAAAAAAAAAAAACCTTTCCTGAAGCAGCAAAACCAAACCTAAATGTAAACTAAGCAAACTTAACATAACGTAACCGTTTCTAATAAAACGTAATTGGAAGCTAACCTATATGAACCGAGCTGTAACCCGACAAACTACACGGGAGCGAACCTCTTTGGTCCTGCGAGACTCAACTTGAGAGGGCCAATCTCCGACGAGATAGATGTCTTCATTTCCCTGTGTGCCGGCGCCCGCGGAGTTACCACGCCACCCTCCCCCCATTTCCCTAGCAGTACTTCCGTAGTTCTGCGGCCAGTAGGGATTGTTTGCTTTGCGGAGAGCTCAAACTCCGAGCTGTGGTCGCGAAACGTCCTCGGCCTAGTGAGAGGTACAAGGTGGCAAGGAGGGAGGGAAGAGAGTCCAAAGGTTCTCTCCGAAGGGGGAACTTCTCACTCAGCACGCGGGCAGATTTGCATAACCGAATGAAGAGCTCGCGTGTGTGCACGTATTTCCAGCCCCAGTAATTACACACGCTCTCTCTCTACGTCTCTCTCTGGGGCGGAGGGAGAGAAGCGCCGAGTTCCTAACCGTGTTACCGTCCGCAGGTCCGCCCACTACTGCCCTCTGTTCCTCCACCTATGTACCACCTCTCGGACACGAACCAGCAGCGACATGGTTTGTTTGAATGCCACGGGGCGGACTTTTCAATGGGCACAAACGAGCCTCTCCGGCCCCGCTCGTCGGTGCAACGCGTTGTTCCACCCCGCGGGAAGGGCAGGACGTTTTTTACGGGGAGGGACGGAGGGTAGGGCTAAGCAATTAGTCGCAATCACGGGCGCCTGTTGTTGGATCCGGCTCTAACACGAGACAACGCGGGAGGGGGGGGGGCAGCCTCAGAGTCCACTCCCACTTCGCTGCAAACTGGATTACGACTGTCAGTCGGTCCTTTTTATTTGTTATTCTTCCAGTCGTTCTTTTCGCTTGGTCTGGAAGCAGTGCATGTGGTATCCTGACTGTTTGCTCCCCAATCATGCTGTTAGTCTTTCTGTCCCGTTCAACTAGGGGGAGGAGGAGAGAGGAAGAAATCTCAAAGGCCAAACAAGAACGTTTCGAGCTTTCGGAATTATATTTATTTACTTATTTAACGATTCCGTTGAATTTAGCACACATTTTTGCATCGGTAAATAGGCTTTATTTGTTTACCCTCTTGCTTTAAGAGATAGTTTCCTAGATTTGTTGATACTATATTTGCTTCCTTGTAACTAATTTCCATTACTTATTTTTTATTATTCAAATTCCGATCCAGTTGTGACATAAAGCAATACTTAACAGAATTTACCAAGCTGAAATGCGCTGACTGTTATTCATATTAACTAATGTGACACTCAAATCAGTAAATAATCAGTCAATCACGACTACACACATAAAAACAGGAAAGATATGAAAACAAATAAGCCCTTGAAACAACTAGTCATAAATCCTCTTATTTCTTACACTTAAGTTCCTTTTAAAATAATTATCGTAGCTTTAATGTAATTGGGAATTTAAATTAAAAACACGACCAACTTTCTATACGTGCAGTCTGATAAAGCGGTGTTCATGAACAAGAGTCATGTAATACCTAGAGACACTGGTAAGTCGTGGTAATCATTATTGATTGCTAGTCTCCAACGTGGCTATTTCTAACACTGTCTATCGTTTATACGAAGCACTACGTCCCTCATCAACAGACCCAATTAGAACCGTACAGTTTAAAAACAGAACGTGTGTGATTTGCCAGAAAACTATTCACACGTGTTACGATTGAGATACTACAATCTATTGGAGACTATGTTAAATATTTTCGCTATTTTCCAGTGTCTCTAGTAGTCTAATACCTAGAGACCTGAACAATTCGTGTCTTCTTTTAGGCGCAACTAGAGTTCCAGCAGCTATAGGTTGGTATCACGTTCAAAATTGGCCGTTGACTTACTCGACACTTCCTGGAAGTTAGCCGATCCAATAATAAAGTGTAGCTGAATACAGGCACATTTCACTGTGTCAGCGAGCAGTTAATAAGCGGATGATCTCCGCACTATTTCACAAATATTCTTGGAAGTTAGTCTACAGGTCTGTGAAAACGTGAATATTTCTGTCCTGTAGTAATACCTCATCGCGACCAGACATTAGAACAACCACTAGGTGGAGCGTGGCGTGGTGGCTTATGACCGAAAAAAGGGAGGAGGTGACCTTCAGACGTACCGATACGCGGGGAAAGTTTATTATTATTACCATAGGAGCGTGCACATTGTGGCTGTGAGTTGTCAAGCTGGGGCTACGTCAGTATTACGACCTCGTCAGTTGACAGGACATATTTTCCTCTCCCTACTACGCTGGGGTTTATGCGGGGCGGTGACGAACGTTGGATGCTTTATGTCAGGTGTACGAACTCTCAAGGGTGTTCAAGTGCGATAAAATCATAATTTTATATTTTTATGAAATATTGTTAGTTTATAGACGACACTTGTGAGTACATTTTCCTCTTACGAAACAATTTTAACTCACATAGTTTTCTCATAACGGTGCGTCAAAGTCAAAATTGGCATGTTCTGCTGCCATGCAAATAGTGAACACCAATTTACTTACGTTAGTGAAATAATTCACAGTGAAATAACACGCCACGGGCTACGTAATAAAATATTTTTAAAAAGCCAGTGAATAATTTTTTTCTTTTAAAATATTTCTGAATTTTCAAATTTTTTCCTGTACTTTTGCGATTTTTTAAAACATTCAAAATATTACGTTATGGTCTTTAAATCCTTTAGTGTATATCTCATGGTAGGCAATTTCATAGTGAATTATTTTGCTTATGTTAGGTCAGTTGGTTTTCACTATTTCCATGCCAGCAGAACAAGCAAATTTTGACTTTGTAACACCGTTATGAGAAAACTAATAAAGCTAAACTTGTTTTGTAACTGGAAACTATACTCACAAGTATCGTCTACAAAACTAACACTATTTAAAAAATATATATAATTATGATTTTATCGCACTTGAACAACCTTAACGTCTCGTGGTAGCCAATGGGAGAAACGATGCAAAGGCACCAATAGACGGTACATATGGTTTATGGACGGGGTAAAGGGATGCCAACAGGCAGTGCGTATGGTTTTGTAGAGGGTAATAAGTGTAGGGGAGTTCTACGACCAGTCCAGCTAACCTAGAGGGTGCGGTGGCTGAATGGTCACGCCATTCGCCTTCCACCAAGGTGAAATGGGTTCGATTCACGGCGGGGTCGGTCCCCGGATTTTCGCATGTGGGAATCGTGCCGGAGGATGCCGTTGGTCGGCGGGTTTTCTCGGGGATCTCCCGTTTTCCCCGCCTCTTCATTCCGGCGCTGCTCAATACTCGCGTGTCACCCATCACCAGTTCTAAAGCCCTAGATGTTAAGCTCTGATCAACATTCCTCTTACTCACTCTAGCTAGGCCTATAACCTAGTTCCTCAATACATCTTACAAGAACAGCTTACAGCATTTCTACAAACTAAGTCATAATGTTACGCGAATAATCAAAGTCAGATTGATCTCAGCACAGCCTGCAAATGTTCCATCTGTATTTTTCACTCATCATCAGTTGTAAAACTATTGATATCAAAGCGTTCTTCTCAGCGTGAACAGAGTATTGATTTACGAAAAGACAGACACGAGCTGAAATTTTTTCCAATACATTTGGCCGTGTTCGAGTATCTGTATGTAAAATACGGTTAAAAAACATTCTAAACTTGTGATTACATATTTTTATTAACATATAATTATTACTTTACAACAATTTTCGTAATGGTGAAGTGTCGTTCTTGACAGAGCTCAAACTAACAGAATACAGACCAACACAGTTTTTAGGCAGAAGAATAAGATTTAACCGTATCTGTAATTCGCGCATTTTTTCAAAGGACATTTTAAAATTTAGTTAATCCTAGGCACGAGTACAATTCAGTCTAACGGCAATTCTAACCACTCATATGATAAAAAATCTAATCCACTCACGCAATCAAAATGTGAATATTCGTGGTAACTGGTTTTAGACAGAAGAGTAAGATTTAACCATATCTGTAATTCGCGCATCTTTTCAAAGGACATTTTAAAATTTAGTTGATCCTAGGCACAGTTAAAATAGACCATAGCAATTCTTAATTATCTTAGCAAATAGACATTCTCCAACATCTAACTTCATGCCATACTCATCGACCTACATTTCCGGTAGATACGAATTGTCACGAATGTAGTTAAATAAGCGGGATTCCATACCAACTTTAATGAGAATACGTAATCATGTAAAATAAAGATGAAATTCAGTGATACAAAGAGATCCAAAGAGCAAACTCAGTATACAAAATGTAATATTTTTAAATTCATTATAGGGTATGCTTTGTGTATCAAAAATACTTCTGTACTCGCCACTGTTAACTACTTGCTAATAGACGCAACAAAGTAGAAGAAAAATACTTTTTTTTTTTCAACACATCTACTGGTATCTTTCATTTATGTTGTCCTAACAGTTATGCCCACTGCCTAGTTATTTATTATATATAGGCGATAGCTTTGGAAAGCAAACACAATAACTAAAATATTTACAAGATATTGAGAGCATTTATACTATCACCGTTTTACTTAATATTCCTATTTCACTGTCGAGTTTATTCTACTGTCATAAAAGTTCAGTAATTCTGATTATTTGACCTTCTGCAAACCCACATAAAAAAATCTGTTGAGAAAGCTATAGAAAAAAATTCCGAGACAGATTTAGACAATAATCCTTTGCACGTATTTACTCATAATATAGTAACGTTTTATTTTTTTTTTTGAAAGATGTAGCCTATACTTCCGACATAATAAATTTAAGTTAAGAGTTTTCATGGGATCAGCTCGCATTGGAACAGAATGTAATGTTATTCGTATAAAATCTCTCCAAAAAGTCAAATGCGACGTAATTATGAAAACGGCACTGTTACATCTTTCTAGGTTTTGAGATTATTAATTATAAATGGAATGACAGTATTCTGTGTGTGTACATATGTGTGTGTATATATATATATATATATATATATATATATATATATACACATACATATATATACACACATATATTCACACACAGAATGGATTCTCTATCGTTTCTCACAGGACTGACAAAAAAATTTCAATGCATGAGGGATTTCAATGGACGTGGTATTAAAATGCTGTAAAATAAAGAAATAGGCCCGATAATGTGTTCCATGGATGCAGATATTTCAATCCATTAGGTTTAAATACATAGGGAAAAAATTACGTTTGTGTTAATTATCTGCACTAAATGAAGATGGAATAACCACAATCTGCTATTACAGTATTACAGATAAGTTACATAAAAAAGATACGTCATTTTAGAGGAAAGAAGAATGTGCAAGATGGCGGTGTGAGATAGGCAATTAGTTTAACTAAACACCCCGTAGACAGCGAGATAATTACCTTCGTACAGAGGCAAAATGAGAGAGGAACGGCTATTGACTGTGTTTACAAACGATTCCAGCATTCACCTGGAGTTATTTCGGAAAACACAAGGAAAATCGATATCAGGACGCCCGGATCTATTGAACCTTGGATTCTCCCAAATGCCAGCACATTGTTCCCAATGCCACATCAATCATTTCAAGAAATCTAAGTACTTTTAGTCACTTTTTAAACAACCATCCTCATCTACACAACCGCTCATGAACTACTCTACTGCAGATAAGAATGAAATTAATACTCAATAACTTTGGAAATAGTAGGCCTACTTAATCCCAAACTTATTATGTTAAAATTGTATGTTATAGAAAGTTAGGTTTTATGTCAAACAAACGGACTTAGTGGTTTCACGAACTGGGCAATTCGTTTGATACCGCCATGTAATGCTGCGTGTTTCAATATTCCAGGAAGAGTCTGTAGCGTGCACACGGGAAGAAATCTCCGCGTCTTGAAGGGAATATGTGATCCGAGGAACGGAATATTTTCTTCCATTTATTACCGCCGCTCTCCCTTTATTACAGTCTACCAGCAACCAGAACCTTCCATTTCCATCCATTTCATTCGACTCCCTTTGCCAGCTGTCTTGTGCTCTGTGTCCCGAACACGAGAGATGATATCCCGCCGCTGCCGTTTTGTTCTTGTGAACTCAGAGATAGCGCGAGCTGAAGAGAGTACGTGAGAGAGAGAGAGAAAGAGAGGCAGCTGCACTCTCCAAGAAACTCCGAGCGCGTCCTACTATAGCGTCTTGTGCTTCTTGTAGCGTCTACTAAGTACGCAGATGTTGCTCCTGTTTTCCTCCTGATACGCAAGAAACTTCATTTCAGACGTCGCGGATGTATTGAGAGTGCCTGTGATGGAGAATTACTTACTTCGACGGGAATAAACCTTCTTTAAGGGCGTTCAAATGGGGACGAAAATCGTAATTTTATATTTGTATGACAATAGCGTAAGTTTTGTAAACTATACTTGGGAGTATATTTTCACCTTTTAAAAAATGCTCAGCAACAATTTTCATACTAGCATTTCAAAGTCAAAATTTGTATGTTTTCGTTCTTATAAGAAAAAAAAAATGCCATGAAAAAAATTCTCATTGAGACTATGTCACCATTAACCATTTTAGTTGCTACATCCTAAAATAAATAACAAAAGTATAAACAGTAGTACGCATAAAAAGAAAACATTCGTGTCAAAATAAAAGTAAAAACATTTATTCAGTAGTGTCACCTCATGCCGCTAGGTTATTTTTCGCATATTGCTCTTTGTTATTTCTACACTGTGTTTGGTCACAATTGGAACACTCCCACGCTTTTTAACTTTGCATGCGCCAACAAAGCAAATATTCCTACGCCTAAGTATTTGATAGGCGCATGTTTACGACTATTCTGTACCCGTCACGTGATATCTTGTACTTCTGTGTGTGCGTATTTAATTGAAACTACATCGCAACCAGACGCAACGCATATGCAAATTTTCCGTTGCCCCCTTAAGGGTCCTTGGTAGATAAATAAACGCTTAAAGTGTCAAATGAATTATATAGGTTTATTAGAGTTGATATCGAAAGCCTACAAAACAGCAATGCTAGTTAATGATGTGTGCCAACTATATAAGCAAACAATATTCTAAAATACTATATTCGCTAAGCATCATATCTGCCACCGCAGTTAAGAGGGCATCGTACATAATTCAACGTTAAAAGCATTAATTTATAACTGTAGGTTTCTTGAAGCCAATTTGCGAAGATTAAACAATAGCAATACTAGACTATAGTTTTAGCCAACGTTTTCAACAAAATAGTTTCCCGTGTTACGAACTTCTAAGGCACAATCTCTGACGCCGGAACCTCGTGCATTTAACTGCGGCGCAAGAGATCACACGTAACGAATGAGTAATTCTGGATAAATATTTACTCATAATGTTGGAAATACCATTATCTAGGATCGTCATTGAGTATTTTATCCATATTGGCTTCGAAAAAAGCGTAGAAATCAATTGATGTTTACAGCGTTTATTTATCTACCACGCGCTCTTAAATGTACGAAATTACGGCGTCAGAAATATGCCTCAGAAATACGTCGCTGAGCAAGAATTTTCACGCAGATAATTAGAAAAAACATTTGTAGAGGATTGTTATGTTTCAATTTTTGCTTATTGGCTTCGAGTCCCCTACTATTTGTGATAGATACAATTAGCATTTACTTATGTACCATGAGCTCTTAATAGGCTTATGCACCTGACGCATTAATGGAGTTGTAGCGTACTGCACCTATTCTTTTCTACGCTAAACCGCTAAATTTTTTCTCAATAGGTTTATCTAAGAAAAAAACCACATAGTTAAAAATGCAACATGGTTATTAGGAACACCTTTTTGGGGCACCTCAAAATGGTTTAGAAAGTCTTTTTTAAGCTGTGACTGGAAAAATACCATCAGGATTCGTAAAACACAACGTTGGAAGCATTCACTGGACTTTACTCGAAACTTTCCACAAATAAATTGTAGCGTCGCCACTTTAAGTCACATAGGAAAATTATTAGTACGAAATCACTCCACGCCAATAGAGAGATGCTGTCACCGTCTAGTGTGGAAAGTTGAACCTTATCGTTTCACTGTCCTTGAGCGTCGAACGCGGAAAATTACATCCAGTGTACAGCCGTCATATGAAGTTATATTTAATCGGCTCCCAGGAGCATACGTGAGGCACAGAAACGAGTTGGTTTTAAATTATATTCACCAACTATCAGAGGTCTAGCTACGCCACTTCATTCTACAAGAGACATAGATAGAGCGAGTAAACTTCAGCTAGCCTAGCAGTTGCAGAATCGGGCAAGTCCTGGAGGACCATGTTCGATTTGCTCTCCCTCCAGCAGCCGGGGCAGTTCCCCGCACCCCGCGTGGACCAACGGCCAGTCCCTTGGGATTACAGCCAGACCGGACAGGAGCAAGGCGGGAGAACACGAGAAGGGGGCGAGAGAGACGCAGGGCGTGGATCAGCAGGGGCAGAGGGGGGTAGGGATCCCGGGATATCGGATTACACCGTCCAGACCTCGAGGCCCTTACATTCCAGCCGGCGCGCCATTGGGACAAACTCTGCTGGACAGCGGGTATAAACCCCCCCCCCCTTTTTTTTTCTGAGTAACAGGAGCATCGGATACAGTAAAACAACTTGTGCAGAATTTCTGGCACATGCTGGTTAAAAAAAAATGTTGGAAATATAAATAATGTTTCTAGTACATTGTCTACTTGTAAGCGGTATGCAGTGATTGGTTCTCTTGGTTTTTTCGTATTTTGGCCATAAGTCAAAGCAGAAAACGTGCAAGAAAAAAAAGTTTCCACAAAGATATAATTTTTTCGGTTACGTAAGTATTAAATCTATACCGACCACAGCATGAAAAACCCGTCAAACTAATTCACAGTTCATATATAAAATTGCAGTATGTTACAATTATGAAAAATGTGCTTAAGGTGAGTCTTAGCAGGTGTCGAATTTCCACCTTTAACACGCGGGAACAGCGTAGCTATAAGAGCCAGTGTCCCACGCTTGACGAGAAGCATATCGCCTCTATTCGCAGCGCGCCAAACTGACGTGCAAGGTTTTCCTTGTAGTCTTTCTCCTACGGGACTTTAAGCGGTGACACCTACATTTTATTTTTTGATAGCATGAAGTAAAGATCAACGCACGCCTCTCGCTTTGCACTTTACGAATTCAGATAATATTTTCGTAGTTACAGCAGTCTTTAAATATATATATAAAAAAAAAAATAAAAAAAAACTTAACATTTTTTAAAGCCATTTTGTGAAGGCCGAAAACCATATTTCTAACAAGCGAGCTGAATTTGTGAAAACATAGCATCAAGTGTGTATTTTTCCGTAGATAAACATAATATGATTAAGTTAAGCGGTTTCGCGTAAGAGAATACGCGTGACACGCTGCAACCCCGTCCATGCGCCAGTCGAGGACTTCCCTTAAAGTAGACAATATCTTATTTAAATTGAAAACCGAAGAAATCGCTCAATATTGCCTCCTGCCCTAGTCTTATGTACTGGCTTTATATAGAATACCTTCCTGCTTCATTATCTAGAGTTAAAGCACCATTCACTGTATACACATATTCGCGACGTCTGAGAAAAACAAACTAAACATCTTGTGCAGATGAGCAATGCTGAGTCCGCCCCTAATTTAACTTACATACACTACCTGAAGTACTTAAATACTGTCAACATTTATTTATATTCACATTAGCGGGCGGCATAACAATAAGTCACAGGACTAGAATCCGATATCTATACTGAAAACCAAAATGATGTCAAATTGCCTTACGTGTAAAATAAACAAATAGCAATTAAATGGGACATATTTCTAAATTCCAATGAAATTTTGTGTACAAGGTGCGCAGAAAGTTTTGTGCATGTCGTACGACAATTATCTTTAAAGTGTTGATTAAATTTCACTGTCGTAAATATGATTTTTAGTGTTACGAGTGGCAAATTTTTACTTGATATAAGAGAAATTAATTTCCAATGCAAAATAACACTGCCTTACAAGTTTAGGTTAATTTCCACGTATTGTTTACAGTGTAGTAAATTAACATTTTGTTCACATATTGATCCACGGAAGTCAAGAAAATGTGATACACTAAAAAAAATCTTTAGAACAAATGCCTTGAACAAACTGTAGGTGACAGTTAACAGTTTTATTAGCCAAAGAAAACTTCCTTAAAATATCTATAGAAACATTCCACTTCCTTGTACCAACAAGATAACAAACACAGACAACATTTCTCTGGGTAGCCATTCAAAGACTTATTGTCTGTAAAAAGCCCAGTATCTCATTCTGTTGTCTTCTACAAGTAAATCAAAACACATTGTGTAAAGACAGATATTCACATTATTTTCATCATCAGAAAAAAATGCTCTTTAAATCATATTCGAAACCGGAATAATTAATTTTGCCGCAAAACAAAATGTTATAACATTGTCAGGTCTCTGTTCTCTAACCAACAAAAATCAAGACAAGCATGCGATACATTTCTTGTAAGCAAAGATTATGCTCGGAAGAAGTGTGGCGTAGCGTTTTTTTTTTTTTTGTTTTGTTTTTTTATAAATTGCAAGGAAGCCTAAACACGTTCCTGCACACTACTATGCTAGATAAAAGCCAAATTTAGAAATAGATTCTTCGCGACATATGCCAGAAAAGTTGCTAGACAACTGATTATGGACTACAGGAAGTCTTCAGTTCAAACCTATGCAAACCGTACACGCTTGTAAATCTATACAGTTCGTCGCCATATATACACAACGTACAACTGAAGCACATAATAAACTGTTCGGTTACGATTATCACGTCTAATACAGTGGTCAGCTGTTATAATGGTTTCAGGACTTTGGATACACAAAATGTGTGTGTAAGCATCAAAAAAGTGATTTTTTTTTTGCGTACATTCAGTATAATGCGAATTCAAAGTTGTTGTCGTATAAATAACAGTGGCGTTTCTTGGTTATTCTTCCGCGTGGGATTTAAAACTCCGTACAAAATGGTTACATTAAAGGTTCTGATGTTCTAATAATTATCATAAGTGTAGGTATATATTAAATATATATCGTAGTAAGAGTACAAAAGGGTCGGTCATCACACCCCTAATATAGCAGACTTATTAATTGGACGCCCGTAGCCATCTACTGAGCCATGAGGGTCGATATCAATTAAAATGAAGATATATTCAATTGAGGAACGATGAAATAAAGTGAGAAGGGCGAGAGAAACAAGCGTACCCTGAGCAAACCCGCCAACGGCAACGTCCGCCACGTTTGCCGCACGCGATAAATCGAGATCGACTCCGTCTGGAATTGAACCAAGAGTCTCCGTGGTAATAGGTTGCAATAATTCTTATGTGTAGATGTTGTGTTGACTGATTTTTGCTTAACTGTAATAGTCGTAGTACCAAACATTTGTGTGACGGTAAATAAGGTGAGTTGAGTATAGAATAATTTGTAAGTTTAATTACTGTTTGCAGGAGATACTTTTCTTACCAAAATGTAGGTTCTTGTAAATTCAACACCAAAACATAGACACAGCATTGAAACTTGATATAGTGCACTTTATTGAGGATAATGTAGTATATTAAAAAAAAATATTTGATTTTATCTAAAATCTCTTATCCTAGGTCAAACACATAGTTTAGGCGCAATTTACCATAAAGTAGAGAAGATCTTGAGTTTGGTTAAAAATCGATACTAGGTTCAATCAAAGTTCCTCGGCTAGGGAAAATTAATTAAATTAAGTTCTATTATATACGGTGCTCAGTCGTGGAACATAACTTTTAACTCAAGACCACTGGGTTTGAGTTCGTTGACAAAGATTAGGCACACCAAACTCTTAATGGAATAAAATGTTAAGATTTAATTTAAATTTTGTAAACGTAAATTTTGTGAAATAAATTTTGATGGAATTATCCAAGTCAATATTTGAAGTGGTCGGCCTTGTCCACAAGATGGATATACATAGGGACGCTAGAGGCATATGTATTCAAAATGGCTATTCTTACAATGTACATCTGAAGTTCTCGCCGTCTTCAAAACACTTCAAATTTAGCCTAAATATTGCTACTGATGTGAGCATCTTCTTAAATTGGCCTAAAAATAACATACATACTACCGTCTATCTAATAAGTTCCCTGACCTAACCTTAGGTCGACGGTAGAAATTAAATGTTGCATTTTGCTGCCGGGCCGACTCTACCGCATGCTTCTTCCATCCAAATTCAGGGTACACTATCTACTTCCTCTTTTCACATAGCATATCTATGTTCTCTTTCAAATCAGAAGCAGTTGCCTTGGCAACCAATCAACAAAAGATGTATAAAACCTGAAATCTGCTCAGAGAAACCTCTCTGAAGTAGATAAATACTCTTTACTTACAAAGTAAAAATAACTATGTACAAACTATGTACAATCATATGGTAATTAAAATTTTAAACACATATTTCAAATTCACATTAAAATATTAATCAGATGTTGGAATAAATTAAGAAAAAAATATTTAAAACAATTATGCAACAATTTTGTGATATTAACATATTAATAAAATATTTGCAATATTTTCAAAGAAGAAAAGTTATATGAGCGTTTTCAGAAATTCAATAACAATCTCAAATAGCTTCTGGATAATTTAACGTCTATGAGAAATAATTAGGAGTTAAATAACTATGAGTGAGAGATTTTCTTAATGTAACACAAAACAATAATAACATTAAATTAATTAAGTTCAACAAAAATTACTTTATTAAGGCGGGAGCTGTCAAAATACTAAAACTTCTGATGTTTTTTTTCTAACAATGTATTTCTCAGTTCATTAGATCATCAAACTATATAAACAAACTTTACAAACTGTGACGATCTCGTTACATGGTGAGTGGTTTGACGACTACACCACCGCGGAAACTATGTACAGTACATACTGCGCCTCAAGAAAGTTCGAAATGATTACCCTCAACGCAAATCTCATTGACCGTCATAATTCAACGCTGTCCAACATTATATACGAAACGCAACCTACCCTGGGGAGTAGTTTGTCTAACTCGAAATTTTGTATTTACGTCGTTTTGTGAAGAAATCTTTAAACGTGAACTAGATGTCTCAGATAATTTTTTTAAACACTGTGCTCCAATTATTTAATATTTTTGGTGGAACAAAGTAACCCTTGTTTAACAGTATCTTCTTCAGGCATCAGAAGTAACGAAGAGAGTTCAAATACTCCAGAGAAAAAAGATTCTACCCGCTTCTGACGTGGCAATTACCTTGAGGGAGTGGTCAACCGCGAAGACGTACTACGGGAATAGTCATATCGCAGACCGAGTCTTCCAGTTTATTACAAACCGAACGTCATTCTCGGTCTGTGGGGGCCTTGCTACTTTTCCCCCTTGATCAATCTCACCCTTTCCAAAGCCACATGCCGCGAAGGGAACAGAGAAGTTCGTGTTCAGCTTCCCGGAAGAGCAAACCCTAGTCCCTTCTCCCTAGCCCCCACAGGCAAACCCCAGAAGTAGGGAGAAAAAGTTTGCACCCTTGGAGTTCTGTCATCAAACTGTTTACCCGATTTTTCTCTCTCACTCTTTCTCAGTAACGAAGAGAAAAGGAGCAGCATCGTCACCCTTGCCGAGGAGTAAATAGAAAGGAAAATAAACTCGGGCGATCTCCCTTGGCACCTGCTTGGGTGTTTGCAGAAGGTTGCTTTCCCGAAAAGCCTGGATTGCTCAGACACGGCCGTGTCGTTATTAATCATTTCAAGTGGCGTGGATTCGCGGCCAACTCCATGCGTGAAGCACAGCGTTTCTCCGATAATCTACCAACAATCGTCCGTCACAAGCTAAGAGCCTACAGCCCTCTAATGAGTCACGAACAAGCCGCTTGTGTGCTATCAATCATAATGATAGTGTCCTCTTTACACGCGGTATTTCGTATTTCTTTCTGAAGTCCTCGTTACTAATGTATAGGAGAACATATCAGGGATAGGGAAGAACGTGGGGGGAGAAGCGGCACTCACTACGAATAATCTAAACTTAATCTCAAAATGTTACTGGAGTTCTCGACGTTCTTGCACACTGAGGCACCATCCTCAAGTGATGATTAACTGTTCAAGCGCTATCTCCGACACAATTCAAGATTTACCAGCACCAAGCAGATAGTACAATAATTCAGAGACCGACTGTAGCTATCGCCGCTATGCATCGCACATCACAGTAAGACCTAAACTGCTTTTTTCAAACATAAAAAAATACATAAATTTCTTACTCGGTATCTGGACCAGTACCTATGACTATAAACCAATGTTTTCGCATATTAATTACATGCAGAAGCTAACATATTTCAACACCTAACCGAATGATATTCACATAATTTTTTTTTAACACAGGATGTTTCATAATCAGTTACATCCTAATTATAATCATCATAATGTAGTTCATATCTTTGTTTTCGTTACTAATTTTAAGAGATTCACTGGCACAAAAAGAAATGCGAAAATTCTGTTCTGTCTAGAGGCAAACTTTACGCTCTTAAGATTTCCACAAATGACTCCACAGATTATTTGTAGGTATTTCAACATAAAAAAAAAATAAAAAAAATCTGCGGGTATTTTCTACCAATGGTCTAAATATGAGTATAAGAATACTTTCAGCTGTATTAAATGAACGAATTTTTTCTCCAAAAAAAGTACGGCACCGAGAACATAATTTTCTTTTGGCCAACGCCCATAGAATTTAACTCAGTAAATATCCTGAAATAAGTACTGAAAAAAAAAATTATTGTTGTTTCTCGTCTCAAGTCGTTCACGATGACTCGCTTATTGCTGATTATGAAGCTCTAACAAGCTAATAATAAAAACCATCTCGTACGTTATACTACGACTAAATATATACAATATGTATCTACAATGGAGTCGAACATTTTGGGGGAAGCGTTCCGAACATCGGTACAAGAAAATGGTTATATGAACAAGGGTCCGAAAAACATTTAATTTCCGAATTGCATAACGATAAGTAAATTCATAATATCAACACAGGTGAACGCGAAACAGTAGATAGGAAATTAATTGTAAATACAAGGATCTGGTAATAACACCCATTGTACTCCAAACTCTATTGCCACGATACTATCGCGAAGTTGTTCCAAGTCTCAATCCTACAAATCAATAAAAGAGCATTATGGAAATGGTGTTGCATAACATAGTCATCCTGTGGCACATTATGTAATGCATATAAAACGGAATGAAAGGCGATCGGTTTCCGAATTTTCTAGGGCCAGTCCTACTGTACGCACATTGCTGACAGCGGAATGGTTACAGATACTAAGAATTTATTATTAAAAGTGATATCAGTTCGTAGATATCATTTGTCTAGGCGCGTGTTTCACCGAACCAGCCCTTGTGCTTGTGCGATATTTTCGGTTGATGGGTGAGTGAAGAGATTTTGGTCAGCGCTTAACATCGAGGTCTTTAGCGCTGGTGAGGAGGTGACATGATGTGAGTATGGAGCTGCGCCGGAATGAATTTGGGGGGGGGGGGGAGGGAGACCCCGAGAAAACTCGCCGACCAGCGGCATCGTCCGGCACTATTCCCACATGCAAAAATCCGGGGACCGACCCCGCTGGGAATCGAACCCGGATAGCCTCGGTGGGAGGCGAGAGGTCTGACCCCTCGGCCACCGCGACCCACTCGGCTGATGGGCAGGGTCAGTAATCATAATAGTGCGCAAGCAACAGTAATCCTAGTGCCCACACGCTTCAAAGCCTAGAGCACGCTTATTCAAACTCGTCAGTTGTTGCTGAATTTATGAATTTTTTCACAAGCATTGGAAAATCTTAAGCATTCGTGTACATGTCCTGTAAAAACTATGTTCACATGCAATAATTCGTTTCTGAGGAAATGTAATACACGTAAATGCTTATTTCAGGAATTTTTTGTGCTGGAACATACATTTGGAATGTCTTATGTTACCACAAAACTCATGACACAACTACGTTTCATTGCTTGTAACTGTCAATATTAAAACCTCACGGATCATTATTAGAGCCCTGAAAAATTCGCGTTTTCTTTTAGGCGCAAGCTAGTGTTCCAGCAAGTACAGGTTTGTATCACGATCACAATTGGCCGTTGACTTACTCGACACTTCCTGGAAGTAGCTGAGCCAATAATAGAACTGTCTCTGAACACAGGCCCATCTCACTGTGTCAGCGAGCAGCTAATAAACACCTGCTGTCTACACAATTTCACATATATTCTTGGAGGCTAGCCTACAGCTCAGTGAACCAGCGAATTTTTCCCGGCTCTAATTATTATTGTACATGAACTTTATACCATTATACTAGTCGAAGGGCAGCACTGGGAAAATATTCCATTTAGGTCGCAATCGGAAATACTAGTAGTCATACATGCGACTGTTTTACTCACTACTGTTCATTCGTGTTGAAAGAGTCTGAGGAATTGAATGATATTTTACGACCACGTATTTTAATGTCATTAACATGTAATCACACCAAAGACAATCTTCGCATTATTTTCAGAAGCAATGTGACAAGTGCAAACAAACATTATGATTCAAGCATGCCTTTTTCTGAATTCTGAGAACGAGTGTGCCTGTTCACTCTCCCAAAACCAATAAAAGGAGTTAAAAAATAGTTAGTTCTGGCAGCAAACAATTTTAGAAGTACCTCTTCAACCTCATCTTTCTTCGCCGAGATGCATATTCCCTTTAAAATAAAATATTCTTGGAGCTGCTGAAACGTCTGCAGATTTGCGGCGTCAAGAGATGGATGTTCTTGAATGGACCGTGATTGTAACTGTTCTCGCAGAGGGATACGTAAAAACAGGTCAACGTACTGAACAGTGTTTATAGTCTTCATGTTTGTCAGGTACAGTATATGTAGTAAAGCTTCTTTGAACCTAGATTTAAGGGGCCTTCCTAGATAGGCTGCGTTTGTGTGTGTGAAGCAGGAGCGGTAAGGTTGCCGTTGAACGACGTATGTAATGCATTATCGCCTCTCCGCGCAGCCACTCAGTTGACATGTGGTGCTTTACTGTTATCCTTTTTCCTATGGGACTTTAAGCTATGACCACATTATTTTATTTGTGGGCAGCATAGCGCAAAGTCTTACGCTTGTTCCTATAGTTGCGTTTTTCGAATCTGGTTGTAATTTTTCCAGATACGGCAGTCTAAAAAGCCAATTTTGGCGAGCCTGAAAATTATGTTTTCAACGAACGTGCCGCATTTTTTAAAAACTATTGCGACATGGTTTGAAGTGTGAGTTCTTGTCGTAGATGTACGAATATAATGACCGTTAAAAAGTTTCGAAAAAAATAATAGTCGTAACTCACTGCAGTGCATTTCAAGCGAAGGTAGGGAGGCCCCTGAAGAGATATATTGGACGCGGTGTGGTAGAGGCAAGGACAAGTATACCGCAGCACAGGTTACTGGTTCGATCACGACCTAATCCAAATTAGCCAAGTTCATAAACTCCTTTCCAAGGTGGCTTGAGAGACTAAACTTACATCAGTTTTGCTCACGGGATTCAGCTACTTAAGGTAGAACGACCATCTTTACGAGGATTAATTTAATAAAACTAATTTTCTCATTCAAGTTTCAGCCAAACAACAATTAGGAATACTTTTAAAGCGTTAATAAACGTTAATTTTGTTGAATGTCAACTTGTTAAGTAAAATATTATCATAAAAATTCATTGTCATATATCATCAGCTGATAAGCATCAAATAATAAGACGTAATACAAATCTGAAATTTGTCATTTACGAAAAACTATAAACTAAGGCGAAGGTCGAGATAAAGCTATTTTCAAACCAGACGTAAAACCCAAAATTATGTTTTTTTACATCTGAGGGAAAATATCTCCATTCAGTACATGCTAACAATCCCAACTAGACAGACATGAATCCCACAGTATCGTGTAGTGTTTCGTAGCGCTATCAATTTAAGTGTCTTATTAATTCATCCCTTACCAATACTACAATTTTTTTTGGGGGGGGGAGGGGATGTCGTACTATATCCGTTGAAATAGGGACAATATTCTAGTTCGGTATTTGACACTATCTGAATTGTTCCTAAAACGATTTGTTCTGTAGAAGTAACATAATTTTCGGTAAACTAAATCTGTTATCTGTTATTTGACGATTCTTGTTGTTTGAAAAATCCAGGTAGTACCGACAACCAAACTAGACTTTTGTCACTGATTTAGCCTAATATAAGCGATGTACCTACAGAAGTACTTTTACTCGGTGTATTGTAATGTGTCGTTATGTGTTTATTTTCCTATGTGATTTTATTTGGTATTATATATGAGACATTTAATTTTGACCTGATCTCAGATTATTAACTATTTGTGCAATGAGAATAGTATTTTTGCTTATTGTATGGCAATATGTAAACTTTACTTTTTGCCAGACCAGATTATTTGCATTTTAGATTACGACTGACTATTTGTTCTATGACTATCCTGATATCCATTCTCACAGCACAACCCGCGAAGTTTAGAACTGTTTTGCCGAGTGCTGATTAACTGGTGGATTAACGCTTCTAAAAACAATGATTTGTTTTTGTCGTCTTCAGACATTTTGTAATGATTATTACAAGGGACGATGAGGAGAGCGGCAGCAAAAAGGTCGTTGCTGGCTCTAGGTTTTACTTTAATGAATTAAAGCCGAGTCGAGATGTCAGTTCAGGTCGCCTCTGTGGTGAAGACGGAGTCAAGAAAATGGCAAGAGGACATGGACTCGGGACTACCGCGAAGTTATATTAATTAGTCTTCCGCGATTCGATATCGTGTGCTAATGAACTGTAGCCATATGGGTCCGAGGGCCTACGGAAAGACATCAGAAGGAGAGGAGCAACTCTATGAGATATGTCCGAGGCCTGTCTTCAGTTACAACCCCCGTGGGATATCAGCAGACGTCAAAATTATAGTTTGCTATCCAGAGATAAGTGAAACTGTCTTACATATATGACGTCATAAGGTTTGCAGGATAGACGCTAAACTCCTCCATGTTACTAAATGTTCCTGGCTTTAGTTTATGAACTTAACCTACGTCTAACCTGATTTAAATAGACTCACTCAGTTTGCTCTACCGACTGCAATTATTTAACGTGTTTATTTTAATCTATGTACCAAGGTTAAAGACTCTAAATTCTAAACATCCACGTAGGATTATCTGGCTGTCAGTTAATGGCAAGTAAATACCGATATTTACATTTGACCTTTTTCAACTTCAGAAGATTTGTTGTTTTACAGAAATATTTCCATTTTTTATTTTTCTTATTCTGAGGTCTGAACATCTTCGATTGATTTTCCCCACTAAACCAACAAGAAATTTATTATTTCATTCATGCAAACCCATATACGCTACGTCTTTTATTGGTCACGTAGCTAGAAGTGTGTTGTGAATTACGTTTCAGGATAGAGGGCTTGCTGTTGAATGTTGGTAAGTCAGGTAACACTAAATAACCTCACATGCATGGTGTAATATGCGTACAGGTCATTCGGAATAAAGTGAGCACTAAATACTTAACCACTGAAAAAAATCACTAGCCGTTACTGCATATTAGCCAACATTAACAATAGTTACATTATTGTTTGAATGGTTGGTAGCGAATCATTGCATGTAGTTCCGTGTATTTTCTTATTTGAATACAGCATTATTGAAAGAACATAAAATGAAATCGATCTCTCCGTGTACCATATACTTTAAAATATTTATTAATGATATAATTGACATACCTACTGACTGTGTCGTTCGACTTGATTAGCACCATGGCAAAGTAATGCAACCGCCCGCTAAATTCAAAACTGTAGTTGACAAATTGCCACTAACGCTCGCGCCACTGAAGTAGTTCAAAATTTCACCGGCAGGTGGCATCAGAGTTAGGTTTTCGCAGTTTCGCAGGCTTGAAAGCGAGTTGAGTCATGACTGACTCTGTGCGTTGTGTTATAAATATGGGTTTCTGACGAACACATTCATAAGTATTAGAAGTAACTGTTATGAATATCATTGCTAAATGATGTGAAGTCATTAGTAATCTGTTATGTTTTACGATCGCCAGCCTGAGCATATTGAATTAGAAATAGCACTTTTTCTGTTTCACACATTAAGAAAATACGTTATTTATTGCTTTTGTAAATTGCGTCGTCTTTCATTGTAGTATGCTGAAAGGAACTTGAATTGCGTGTGTCGTGTGTGTTTATAGTGGCGGTTTTGAATTACAAATTAATATACTACGCATACATTTACGAGGTAAGTAACGGCGCTTCCAATTAGAGTCGACGCAGAGAAAACAGTGACATAAAACGTTAACTCGCAGGTATTTATATCTAAGATTACTATTGAGTATATCATATATACAGCGTCCGTTCATTTAATGAGTAGGTATTATGGCTAATATTTATCGCAGCAGTGTAATGTAAATGGAAACATTGTACAAGCCTACGTAAATAAAGGCACGTGGCAACGGTTATGTTTACATGCAGCGGAATGATATAAATTGGCGGAAAATAGAAATTAATCAGGGCTTTTTTAAGTGCTCACTTTATTCCGAATCACCCATATGGTAGTATGCTCATGCAAGATAACCATCCGTAAAATAAACACTAGTAAGTTCTGTAGTAGGATAGCAAGATATACTACAATAAGAATTGCTACGTTACAGTATGCACGCCGTATAGAATGAATGTTGTTCAGTTACCTTGGACTGGTTGTTAATTTGTTAATATCCTTCACCATCCTACTTTCAGCAAATCTTGCCCGTTAATCGCACGATGTGAGCTGAGCGAACGATTAGCGAGCAGAGTAACAGATCAAAGAGATCAACAGAGTTTAGGTTAGGGAACACAAAATTTGAAAATATGATTTTATTAAGTTTGTACGAATTAAAAAAAAAAACTGTGTTTGGGTAGTTTGCACATAACCAGCTTCGTGTGTCATACTCTTGCATTGCAACACTGTTGAGTATGATCGAGTTCAGAGTACTTAGTTTGCACACTATCCACCTTGATTTTTGTATTAATACAACTTAAAAAAAACACACTGTAGATGTTCACTTTCCCAGTACAGTTATTCGGGTGATGAGTAATGGGAGAAAACGTAGCGCGCATTCGAGTTGCTGCATTCATGCAGGGGACTGTGCAGCTGGCGGGGATTCTGCTGTTCCCGGGGGTCTCTAACATCAACCCCCCTCTTGTCCCCCCCCCCGGCCCAATGAAGAGCACACCGTCAGGTATAAACGTGTTTCGCGCAGAGTAAACGTGACCCGACCGCCCGTAAACACGGACGCCCTGGTGTTTGTTTCTCCTCGCCCAGTCACGAGCCTCGGGAAGGTCCGTATTTACCATACCCCCGCCAGACGCTGAAAGCCATCGCTTCAGATTAGTATCAACACGGTGGGCTGCAGCGTTAGGAGACGGCGATAAACTCGCCTCCCCATGATCCCGTTTTCGATACTTTTAACCTTGTTCCTAGGCGCCGCCCGCGCCGGGCTTCAGTGGCTACTGCAAGTTGCACACGCTACAGGCGCTGGTAAGGAACCCGCGTGGTAGATAAACAAGCGATGAATTCTTTAGTTGAGGAGTTGGCTAGAATAAAGGCTTCAGTGAGCTAAGGCATTCCTTCCATCAAACAGTTTTTCTTGTTCCATAATGTCCATTGGAGATACACACAACATTTTATACCGATATCTCAATTCTTCACCAACTTATGAATTTTTGTCTTGACCTGGACTGGTATCACTATGCTATCAATAATTGCTGTTTTACCTTTGACTCTGTGTATGGTAAATATTATAAACTCGTGTAATGTAAGTAGCTGCTAATTATTGGTATTAAGAGAAAATCATATGAGTTAGGCGGTAAAATTAAACAAGAACGAATTTCTCCTAAACATGTACCTGTCATTATCTCATAACGCAATTTTCTTACCAAGGCATTTATTCCAGCCAACTCCTCAGTTGAGATATACGCTTTCTGAAAGTCAATACTGACAAAATACAAAACATCAATCTTTGATAGTCATATTTGCCAACTTTATGAGCAAAAATTTATCCAGAATGATGCATTTGTTAAGCGCCGCAATTAAAAGTATGATATTTCGGCGTCAGATATTGTTCTTCAGAAATACGTTAATCGAGCAAAATGTTTACTCAGAAAGTTGGCGAAAACTATTGTCTGGAATTTATGATTTTTTTAATTTTTTTATTTTTGCAAGTAGACTTCGAGAAACCTCTACAATTCTCAACTGATGCTTTCAGCGCTGAATTTTATACCATGCACCACCCTTAAGGCCTATTCCCAATTGCGATGTCTGAAGTTGTGTAATGGGACAAGAATACGTTCATTGGCGCACTCAACTTTGTGACGTCACACCCGTTTCCGAAGTTTCAGTGTCTTAGGACGAGCTTGGTCCTAAACCATGCATTCGCTAAATCTTAACTTTTGTCCGAAGTTGTGTCCTAAAATAAAAGAGGAAGAATACTTCAACTGTTTACGCGGGCATTTGTAAGTGAGTGAGAATGAAGGATTTTGGTCAGCGCTGAACATCGAGGTCTTCGGCGCTGGTGAGGGGTGACATGAGGTGAGTATGGAACGGCGCCGGAATGAAAGGGCGGGGGAAACGGGAGATCGTCGAGAAAACCCGCCGACCAACGACATCATCCGGCACGATTCCCACATGCGAAAATCCGGAGACCGACCCCGCTGGGAATCGAACCCGGGATCACCTTGGTGGGAGGGTGGGCATTAGTAACTAGGTTTAAAATTTAAAACATTAGAAATTGAGGTCGGAAAATAATTGAAGATTTAAGCAGAGAGTAAAGAGATAAAATGTTAATTAATCACAACTTCGAACCATCTTCGGCGAAGGCAAATATCTTGAAGTTCGGACATGTCTACTTCCACGGCCACATATAGATAGGTCTTTATAGTGCCAGCCAACCAGCAAGCTTTGCTTAGTCTGATTTCCGCGACTGTAACACTGAGTGAGTTTGTAGAAATATTTCAATAGAGATTCAATCTGCCGTAGATTGACGAATATGAACTGAAACGTTATGTAAACTCACCCGCATTGGTATGAATTAGGAGTGGAGTGATATGACCCATTCGCCGAGGTGTACTTAGGAGTAAAATCCGGATTGAAATATTAGTTTAAACCCACCCGCACTAGAATGAATTAGGCGTGGAGTGATATAATTAATTCGCCGAGGTGGACTAGGGTGTATAATAAGAATTTAAACGCTTACATTTAACCACCCATCGCACTGAACTGAACGCATACAAGTGGTCGCCACAGTGGATCCTGTACTGTTAAATGTGGCTACTTTGACTGCAGAGGTAACAGAAACCGAATAGAAATATTTGATTTGGGACCATTTGATGAAGGAAATCATATGTACCGTATAGTTAAGTATTTAAATCCTAATTTTTGATCCATTAATATAAAGTTAGTCATTAAATCACCAAATTAAAATTTTTGAGTCGGTCAATGTTACCCATGCAGTCGAAGTATCGACATTCGACGGTATTTTGGTTATGTAAGACGTCAGGACCGTACTGGTCTAACCAAATATATTCGTTTAATCTTCGAGAAGTAATTATAAGAGTCAAATAAATTGAGATACATTACTGACGAACAAATTTAAACCAAAAAGGCTTGCTTCTTTGCTTTTCGAGAGCATTTATTTGTAATACAGTTCAAAGTTTGGTAAAATTATGTCTGCGCACAAAGTTAAAGCACGTGTACTCTCCACATTTACAAGTCTATTTGTTATTAAAATTTTACTATAGAAGTATTTCAGAGGATGTTCACTGCTGTATGATCGCCTCATGTTGGCTCTGGGTTATCGCAAACAACGCATAAATTGTAGCTCAGCATCATAAAACGTAAACTTAATAGAGTGGTGATTTGTTAGCGTTTAACAGAGATAAATCTAGTACTAGTAATGGCTGCTATGAAGTATGCATGAAGAAGCGGAATAAGCCGAGGAAATTCGCCTACCAATATCAACTGGCACAATTCCAACGTGTGAAATTTCTGGTCGACTCCGTCAGCATTCGAGCTTGGAGCGTCCTGACCGCTATTCCAGCATTTACGCCTTAATAATTTTTGTGTGGAGGAATATGATTACACCTTGTTCATTATAATTCAGCATTTAGTGAATGTTCACAGTTTATCCAGTGGTTTTCACAGATTCTGTATGGAGCAGTTTCAACAGCTGATTCAGTGGAAATCCACTGGCCAATAAGTGACTATTTACGGATTCACTTTTGGAAAATTTGGCACTATATATCTTAATCAGTGTATATTTACAGATTCTCTTGTGGTTTTCCAAATATTCAAATATCTGTTACTGCTCAATCCGGAATCTGTGAAAATCACTGGCGAATCCGCGAATATTCACTAATTACGATTTACAGTATTTACGAAGTACAAACAATAATGTTTGTCAGTACACTAGATGAGTTTTACAAGGATAAGTTGAATAAAGACGTGACAACAAGTACAACAGCTTACGATATTTCCCGTTCTTTAGAAGTACATATCTACAGACGTTTGGAAGATAACCTTTTGGAAGGAGTCATTTCGGTTTACGATTCCAGCCACTATCGGAAGTCATTTATGCAGTTTACTAATCCTTCAAATAATAACGAAAGGATATGAAGTAAAATAGAGGAAAATTGCCACAGGTCCTGATATTTCGCATTATAATTTGCGAAAAGTCTAAACGTCATGTAAGTAGTACTTGTATGACTACCTCCACGATCTTATCGGACACGCACTCTACGGCAGCAAATATTATCATTTTATTTTCATTATTGTTTAATCGCTTAGTAGAACTGCTTGCTGTAATGTATGCACAGCGATAATATCACTTGCCTCGCATCATGACAATCCAGTCTCACTGGCCGCTGGCGCTGTTCTGATTCTCGCACGTACGAAACGAGGCAGATGTTTCCTGACCCTTTTCTTTCTAGGGCACTCTTGATTACTGATTAGATTAAAGTAGGAAAAAGGAATTGACACCGTGGAATTTCGTAATATCGAAGAATTCAGACATTGCATTGTGGCAATTGACAACTCGGAAATTCAAGGTTTCGCCGAGTGATTAGTTATTGTAATTAAATATAAAAAAACACGTATAGGAGTGCCATTGAAAGGCGCAAAGGAAGTATTACATTAATACCACTTGCAGAGAATCAGGGATAATTATAGGCTGTTCGCTATAATCTGAACACTCAGCAGAACTCGTAATTAATAAAACTATGTTTTGTTGGGCCAATACATGTTAACTTTTGAGTGTTTTCAAATGCTTACACTGGTTTTTAGCAACATGGAAGTTTTCATATTAAAAATAATAAAGATGGCTGCAAAATAGCTTAAAGAAAACTTTATGCAGTGCTCACTTTATCATGAACGGCCTATAGATGTAAAATTCCGTATTATGTAGCAATCAGAAGCATAACAATACGCTTCCCACTGGAAATATAGGAGTCGTCAAGTTAACTCAGGGAAGTATTCATTTCCAGCCAAAGTTCTTACGTATCTTCAAATAGGACTCTTTTTATAACATTTCAATACAGTTTCAATATTATCTGGCTCTTTCTCAGTTCCATTATTGCATTACGCAAGAATAAAAAAAATCAAGCTTACGTTTCCACAGCGCCAAATTTCTTTCAGAAAAGTGAAAGAGAGAAAGGGGAAATAATCTTTTGAAACCACATAAATTTAAACGATGGAAATCTTTCCGACTTAAAGACGTTAAGTCGACCCGTTCCAAGCCCCATTCATAACACTGGGAACATTTTCACTTCTCTTGCTCCTCTCTTGGTGCGGGATTTCCGCGGACTAATTCAATACAGGGACTTCCATTTTCTCTTCCGCTTGAACTGGAAGAAAGCACTGCAGTTGTTCGGATTACACTGATTATGATTTCAAAGTTTTCAGAAAAAAAGAATGAGGAGCAATTAAATCGTTCTAATTGGGGTCGACAGAGTATCAAATTACTGTGAGAAATAGTTGACTGCCACTTATTAGCCAAATTCAATAATTTTTTGAATTAGTTTCAAACAGGGCTAGCTATAAAACCGAATCTGACGGAAGTATGAAAAATTAGTTTAAAAAGTAATACAATTCATTCATAGTTACTCTCATTTATACCTACGCGATTTAGTGTTACTTTAAGCAAAATAGCCTTGGCAAAAATTCGTTTAAAAATTGTTTTTCATATTAGCAGAAGTGTAATATCACTTAAATTTAAAAAATACGTATGTACAAAATTTATTTCCACTTTTTTTTTTTAAGCTCCAACATTATTTTATTCCATATTGACGTTGATATGCAATGCATGTGTAAGTTATATATAACTACTGGACGGATTTTTTAATCCTTATATTACGGCGGTTTGAATTGAATTTTAACTAAGACGAATTTATTTTAAGACGCATCACGTTTGGTTCTAATTTGAGGGCGTCTTAACAAATAGAGCGAACGTGTTCTGAAGAACCGCCACGAGATAAGGAAATTTATTTGACTTATAAGCAGTTTTGCTGTTACAAGATAGATATTAGCGTTAGTTAGCGTTACTGTGAAATTTAACTACACCAAGTATGATACAACATTTACAAAAAACTCAGCTTAATATTTATCTGCGCAGCAACAAAATAATTCATTCCCGAACACATCACGGTTTCATAAAACGTTGATTCTAACTCGCCGATGTTATCTGTACCTAGTATATTATTTTGCAATCGTTAATAGGCCTATAATTGTATTTTTTCTTCTATGTGCTGCCGAAGTTATTTTAGCAGAATTAAAAAATTTCATTATTATTTGATAGTGCCATTAAATATATTTATTTGGATACAGTAAACTACAGTTTGTGTTTGTGAAGTAGGGTCTGTCACTCATATCTTACTTTAATGTGTGTGTGTATGTGTATATATATAATGAACTACTACCTTTGGTCACATGTACTTACATAATTGAATGCTTGCAAGAAATACTACTTGTTGTCGCTATTTTTTACGGCAAATCCATTTATTTTTTGAAAGTATAGACAGCCTCAGGGGACACCTGGGCTATTAGGCGAGGATGAGTCTGCAGCTGTTCGTTACATGTATGGCGATGAAGGGACTAACGCAATACCCAGTCTTGAATCGAAGAAGGTAACATTAAATTTGCACCTTTCCGGCCTACACTGTAAAAAAACTCTTTGTACTTTTACAAATAAACTCCTTGGAAACGCAGTCGCCAAATAAATTCCTTGTAAAACTACAATGGTTGTCCTTGTAATAAAATATTAAGTTTACGTTTGTAAAATTACAAGAACTAGCCTTGTAGCTGTACTTTCAATAAGGAAAAAAAAATCTAATGTTTATTGTACTTCATAAATAACACTGAACTTATTTATCAAATAACTTTTAAATAAAGGAAGTATACATTAAATTATTTTGAGAATAAAAAAAAATAATGTCGGGAGGTGCTTAGTTTCGAACCACTCTCCTCACGCTTAGAATCTACGCAATATACCACTAGACCACTGCGAAATCTGCTTAGTTAAGTGTTTATTTATTTGTATACATTCAATGTACAGTTCACTAATAATTATTTCTTTTAAAGCACGCAATTAATATAAATATTCACTTTATTCCAGAAAAATACTTTTCAGAGGTTGTGATCTTTGCGTAAGTAATTTCCAGCGAACTTACGAATTTTGTAGGCTACGCATTTTTTCTAAGTAATTTTTTTTGCAAACAAAATCCTTTTAACATTATAAAACTAATAATTATACAAGGAAAATTTTTCAACATTTACAAAAGTTTGTACAGCTACGAAATGCCTTGCCATATTTTACAAAATAATTTACAGTGCAGGAACTGTCAGTATAGGTACAAATAATTCCTTTGTAGTATTTCAAAGTTTACCTTTGTAACTTCATAAACTAATGATTTTTACTAAGATAATCTTTGTACTTTTACAAGGATTTGTAAAAGTACAAAGAAAATCCTTGTAAATATTACAAAAGTTTTTAGAGTGTATAATTTAACCCGGGACCCTTGGCATACAGGCCAGGAACTCTTAATCACTGAGCCTAGCGGCCGGTCTCACTAATTTATACAGTATTAGTATATATATACATACAAGTCTTTCACTTCAGCAAAGTCGTTTCTCCTCACCTCGACGAGTGCCTGCGGTGAGCGTCGTCGGTGGCGACGAGGTGGGGAGGCAACGGTGATGTCCAAGGAGTGCATTGGATACAAGAAATAAAACAGATGTGTTCAATAACATGTAAAACCACCTGTTTTATGTGACCCCTCGCCTCTCACCTACTGAGTGTTTTAGTCGAGTTCGCTTGCGTCTCAATATCGGAACGCTTTATTTACGCGAGTCATCGTGCCTTTTACTCTCGGGGTGCTTCTTTAACGTGAGTCCCCTTGCCTCTCACTACTGGGGTGCTTGTTTGATTCTTATTAATTACTCAAAAATGTCGCCGCCCAATTCGATGTATTCATTTATCCGCACTCGAAATGATCCGATACAAATGATAAGTGTTACCGATGCAATGCTCCGACAGGCATTGGTGTTACGCTGAATCACGTTATCTATCACACGGTTTTAACACTTCGTTATAAACTTGACTCTTTAAGTAACCTCACAAAAAAATGTCTGCCGAAGTTAAGATCTGGCGATCTCGTAGGCCAAGACACTGGAAAGCATCTTCCAATCCACTGACGATTGTACGCGCAATCTAATACTTACCGTTGTTTAAGCATCTGTTAGGATTACTTATTAAGGTGGTTCTCGGGGTGAACATAATGGTGGCGAGTTCAGACTGACGAAAACTTACTGTCTCCACCGCCCAACAGCGACTACTTGGGTTACTAAGACAAGGGTTTAAGGGCTTGTTCCAGAGTTTTTTTCAGAGTGGTGCCAATAACTCAAATATTTTTAACCAAAAGTTTTGAAAAAATTTGAGTCAATGTGCAATCACAAGATGCACAATACTGTGAACGCGTTTTTTTAAAATTAATGTACCATTCGCCAGCAAAAAAATAATTTCCTTCATTTTTGCTTATTTTCACGACGGAAAACGTGGTACTTTGGGAAATGAAATCTAAAAAACCGTTCAGTGTAATTATACAAAAAAAATCAGCTACAAATTATAACATATAAGTGTCAAAACTGTGCAGCGGTATTTTGATATGAGTATTAGGAAGCAATAAAAAAAATATGTTCGAAATCACTGCAAAATTCTGTAACAAGGCCTTAAGGTTATTCATCAGAGTCCAGAATATTGACTAAAAGGGAGGAATTTAATTACACCAAACGTACCCAATACATCCACGATAGGCGTTGTGCAATCTTGGTTAAGGCCTTAGATGTATATTGTAACCCAGTTCCAAGATGCTCACCACTGGGTAGTGTGTTGTCGACGGAATCGTACGTAAGCACGGCCGTAACCTCCCCGGGTCGCGAGCGGAGTCCTAGACGTCCGACTCTCGAACGACGGAGTTGGTCAGCAGGTGGACGGCATTCTAGCCGATCTGAGGTTCCCCAGCTGACGGTCCGATGAAAAACGACCTTGGTGACCCTGCCCTCTCGTTATAAGTATCAGCCTGCTCTCAACAGTAAGGATAACCTACTGAGTATTGTCATAATACCGCTTCGCGCTTGCAGTTCCACCTGCTGGCTGAGCGCTACTGTGATATTCGTAACACAGTGCTGCTACAGTAAAATGTGCTGGACAATCATCATGTTGAACCCACTCCCTTTGTCGCAAGTCCAAAGGACGGTTTTCTACCAACACTAGAATATCTTCGTCCAAGAATGTTTTATATTTATCACCATTTAAGTTCCCATCGATAAAGATTGGACTATTGTCTTTGTAACCCATTATTCCCCACCAAACATTCACATTCCACGGACGCTGGTGTTCAACTTGGCGTAACCTATTTGGGTCATACGCGCGTTGTGTTGATTAATCGTGCCGTGTTTCACAAAAGTCCACTCATCATAGAACAAAACTTTCGAGCAAAGAAATTGGCGTTCCCTTGTATTTGCTGAAGGGAACACTGGCAACATGTTACTCCGTTCTGGAAAACTTTTCTTTCAAGTTCCTGTTGGATGGAAATATATAACGACTGAAATCTTTTACGTTTCAAAAATTGGTAAACAGCTGTCTGAATAATTCCCGATTTACGACTTACTTAATTGTCGAATACTAATGTGAAGGTTATGATTCACTGCAACTAATATCGCAGATTCTTTATTCTCTCTAGAAACTAGTCTTCAAACGTTTCATTTATCGTGGTTGTACAGTTATCTCGATGGAGAACTGTTGAATAACCTGAAGAAAGGCGCGCGTTGTCGCGCCCTGTTTGGAAAACGTTGATCATAAGGGGTTACAGCACTATCGGCATTCCTGCCATTTTCTCCATAATTGTAAACCATTTAAAAATTATTTTCTTTGTTTCGTAATAACCAACATCCTAACTAATAACCCAGGCATTTGAAGCAAAATGTTACGAAAAACTGTTAAAAAAGATTGTAAATCAGAAAATTTATGTGAGTGTATACGCTCATGAATACTGGTCTATGCTATATTAATTAAATATGTTCCCATAGCCTACTGGCTTATGATTCAGAGTAAGAATCGTCTTCGTGCAACACTACGTCGGCTGCTATTTCAACAAAATTATTTCGCTTAGCATAACGAGACGACGAAGATGGAAATACAAATTCTTTGTCATGTTCTTACGATTATTCATAATTTACTACATGAAATAGTTTTCGATGTATTGTAAACGTGATGCTACAATCCTCACTTGCGAAACACATCACAATCGGAAAATCAGTATAAAATAGCAAACTTATTTTAGTAGCATTAGATTTAACACTATATCAGAATAAATCTCTACTAAATGTAATGCAATGTAGTCATACTTCCGACAGACGTTACAACTGCTTTATGTATGCAAAGTAGATGTATTTTGATAACTTTATAGTGCTTCGGTTTACACAGTATTATTTTTGAAACCGTTCAGCTATTCAACTTAATGTTAGTTATTTTTTTTATATTATTGGCATTTATTATGTAAAGTTTCAACATAAATGTACATACTTTTTAATTATTTGTTAGAGCGAAGACTATAGTATTTATATATTCAAACGAACTTTACTATTTTCATGAAAAATATTCAATATTTATTACTAGTTACGTAATTTTCTCTTCACTCTTTCCAATAATGCATTATTAAATTTAAATTCGAAGTACATTAAACTGACGTCGTTAAACCAAATTTCCAAATGTTTACTTTCCTGTTTAAAAGCTTACTGACGCTATAGTTTACGTTCTTGTTCATAAACATATCTCCAAAATCAATATATTCTTTCGATTCGCTTTAGCACTAACACAACTATTTTCCGTTCCTGTAACTATTTAAAATGGAAATTTCGTAGTTTCACCTGCCGAACTAACGAAATGTGGTTAGCTTATTCCTTACTCGTAAAATAAAAGTACAGTAAGGTTACAGGTAGTAATAAAAGAGGTTCCGTAATCGTATAAAACTGCTTCGTTCTCCTTAATTTACCGTCGCGTCAATGAACTCTGTGAGGCGGTCGCTTACTAGAAGGATATAAAATAAACCTCGATTCAAACGGACGAAATACAGCAGCTCGGAGTTACAGTCGACCGGATGCCAAATCTTACAGATTAGTTAGCCAGCGGACAAAGACGAAAGCCTCTACTTCGCCGGGAGTAGCTAAGTGCTTCGGTAAAAATTCTTAGCCGAGGGTAAACAGTTGAGGAGGAAATTTATGGGTAAGTAAAAGCTGATCGTTTACGTGCAGCTTTTTCGGAAATACCGGACTCTTTCCGCGAGGACCAGACGTAGAAGATACTGGTAAACGCGGTGGCAGTGTTTAAGTCACCCGACCCTATCACGTCCTTCTAGTCCATGTAACTTCCCAACATTTCTCCACCTTTAGCGCTCCACTCCACTTATTCTAGGACTCCTCATAACCACGGCCACTATTTTCCCCTGTATCTAGATTTGGCACTCTGCAGCAAAGCGACGCTGGGTCTAGGAGGGAATCGATAATCAATCTGACCTGGCTGTTAGCGGACAAAACGTCACAGAAATTTTGGTATGCGAAGGATATGTCACAAATGCACAATGACAAGCTCCGAGTTTAACATGCAGCTTTTATCTTCGCTAACATTGAGAGTTGTCGAACATTATTTTTCCTTCTGTAAACGGGGCCACGATTGGTGAAGCAGCTGAAGTGTTCGCCTTCCAACAAGATGATCCGTATTCAATTCCCGGCGGGGTCGACAAGGATTTTCCCATGTTGGAGCCGTGCTGGACGAAGCCCTGTCCCTTCATTCTGGCGCTGCTCCATACTCATCTAACATCACCTTAGCGCTTACGAAAATTATTATAAAATTGTAATAAATTAAATAATTAATAATAATTAAAATTTCTAAACATATGCATTTGTAACCTTTTGAATTACATATAGCAAACTCTCGATTAATGCAAAAATAAGCAGTTACGTGCCAGAGAACTTTTTTTTAACTTGCAAAATATTACTATACGTAGATTTTTGGGGATAAGCTGTAGCATTTTTGTACAGTTTACATTGCTAGTACGCAATCGTAAAGCTGTACATGTATATTGTACTAGTACAAAAGGATATTCTGCACTGTTATAACCTGGTCTAACATCACAGGTATGCCAGATCGGCGACTGAAATTACCGCTTCTGCAAATTTTGCACTCTTTAAAGGACGCCAAGCAACTACTCTTCGGAATTATGTCCGCTCGTTAAGCATCCAACGACTGAGTAGATCCAGTCACGTGACCAATACTACCGAGTAGGATTATACCTATACTACGTTTTCGTAAGCGCCTCTTGTCACTAGTGCTTAAGACCTACCTAATAAGAGCTAACCAAAATCTCTTGCAATTCGCATACTTCTCTGAATGCCTGCGATACGCAGGAATAAATAAATATCTACCGCCTTAAACTCCCAATTTATTTTAGGAATGAAATTTCGCACGTGTCTTCGACAGCTGTGTGCTATTTACTGACGAACTGAATCAGGTTACGATGTCTGAGGAAAATTAAATATATTAATTAAACAACAGGAAATACCTCTCCGCTCAAACTTATCTGTAAACTTCAACCAAAACTTACAAAATGAAGTACTGGTTTATTTAGACACTTAAATATCCTATAACCCTACGAGGGGAAGCAGCAGTGAAACACTCGCCCCGCATTAGGGAAGACCCGGTTTCGATTCCCAGCTCCGGTCATCATGATTGTGACTTTTAAAGGGTTCTCGGATATTCATACACGTGAATTCTGGGATTCTTCTTACACGAAGGCCCAAGCTAACTCCCTCCTCCTTTTCCCTTTGTACCTCTGCCAAGGCCTTGAGCTGTCCGAGGCCACGTAACTATCAAAATAAATATATCCAAATAAATAAACTGTGCACCCTCGTAATTAAAATGGCTTGGCAGTAAGAATTGTAAGCTCTATACAGCAAATAAAAGGCATTTTGCTAAGAAGAATTGTTAATTGTGTAGATAAAATCTTAAACGTAACTACACCTTTCAAAGAGTTGTGCAATGGGAGTGTATGACTGTAGTGGAAAAAAAAAACCTACATATAGTCGTAACATACACTGTTTTGTTCGTCCCGCAAAATATTAATTCCAGTTGGCTATGAGACAACTTAATGCATTCGATTGACTTCCCAAGTACAGTTACATTTTTAAGGCACCCGCTGCAACTACGTCATCCTTTTACACACGATTTTAATTTCCAGGGTAATAATTACTTTCACCTTTCTCCGGTGCACAATGAAATGAGAACTAAAGTTAATATTTACAGTGATGATCTATTATTACTGCCCAAGGGGTATAGCTGAGGTACGAGAAAAATATTGCGCTGAAAATATTACGACCAATAACCTAAGGAAGCAAGGTAAAGTAATATATTACTTCAATTAAATTACTGCGTGTGTTGGCGCGTATCACGGAAAATAAACGAACCCTTTTTTTTTTTACCACTACGAGTACAGAGCGTATCATAAATGTTATATTTTCATGGCAAAAATAGAGACGACCAGGAATAACAACGGAAAAAAGGCACGTCTAAAATTCCATTAAGGAAAAAGAGCAAGTTTGGGTCTAAATATATAGAAAACTTCCAATGTGTACGCTTTTTGAGTGAGAAATATGTGTATGTTCATAATGTTATACCATTTCGGTTTATATCAAAGCATAGTCCTCTTTTTATTACACATAAAGTAACCTCCACAAAACTGATTTTTTTTTTTTAAGTCTATGTGTGTGTGTGTGAACCTTTATTGGTCTTCAACATTGTTTGATTTGTACCTAACATCAAAACGAACAAAAACAATCGGACGTGGGACAGAAAACCATTTATTTCTCAGGTACATACAGACTAAACTGCTACCACGAGAGAATTGACGTTACAAGTATTACATAAATCGGTCAAAGTATCTTATTCTGCTTCAATGTAAACTGTAATCCTGTGTACCATGTTTCAGCGTTCTCTGTTCGAAAGATCCGAAAAGATTTTTTTTTGTCTAACCTATGCTGGATATACTTTCTAGGAACGTCAATGTCAGATACAGGCACTGCGTACTCCAAACACACTAAATATCCCCAGATGAATAAATGCACTGGATTTCGATCTGGCAACCTAGAAGTTCCGCAACAAATTTCATTCATCTCTGCTGAATCGTCCTTTCATTGCTGGCACACTATAAACAAATTGTACTTTTGCAAGGAAAATCTTTGGAAACCCAGCTTCCAAAGAAATTCCTTGTAAAACTACAAAGGTTGTCTTTGTAAAAAAAAAATACAATATATATTATGTTGGTAAAATTACAATGGATAGCTATGTGGTTGTACTTGTAACAAAGAAAAAAATTAATTTTTAATGCTAGTTTTATTTAATATTTACAAGTAACTAATATATTAAATAACTATTAAATAAATAAACATTATTATAAATTATTTTGAAAATAAAAAAAAAAAGTCATGGAGGCGCTCGTATTCGAATCCGTATCCTCGCGTATAGATACTACGCATTTTTTTTTAGACCACGTTCAATTCGGTGCTGTCAGATTTCAGTTTTTTTTAATATATACTCAATGCATATTCAGTGATTATCTTACTTTACATTTTTTTTATTTTAAAGTATGCGCCTAGTATGAAAATTAACTTTATTCCTGAACAACGCGTTACACAATATGTGCGTTCGTATAACTATGTAATTTCAGCGAAACTGTGATTTTATTAGGCTACAAATTTTTCGTATGATATTTTACAAAGAAAATCCTTGTAAATTAACAAACATATAATTTTACAAGGTAAATTTTTTGTACATTTACAAAAGTATGTGAAACTACAGAGAACTGCCTTGCCATTTTTTACAAAAACAAAATCTCACATCAGGAACCGTTGGTATAAGTACAAGGAATTCCTTTGCAGTATTACAAAATTTACTTTTGTAACTTTACAAACGAATGATTTTACAAAGGAACTCTCTGTAAATTATTTTTTTTTTTTAAATGTAAGACTGAAGTTAATGGGAGAGCATCAAAGTGCATAAACAATCGATTCATTTCTAAGAAGACGAAGGTACACACAACTTTCTAGTCAGACGTGGATGGAGTAAAGAAGAATAAAATAAATCATGAACAGTAACACCCGCCCTCCCGATCCCAAACATCATTTCAACTGAATCCCTGTAATTACAATCCTCATGATGCACATCTAGACACAAGCCCAGGTGTGACCGATTTGGTAATTGGTGACACCAGTTCATGTAAATCCAGTTTCATCAGTATATAAGCTAAATTGTGAGAAATTTATGAAAACAGAAAACTGCTGTTACATATATCGGCAGAACTTTCTTCTTGGTTCAAAATCAGCCATATTTTATTCTTGCATCCGCTAAAAGTGATCAAGATAAGGAAGCTTTTAAATGCAGAATTCTCCACACAGTCATGTGACTGACACTTTACCTTACTGCAACGTATCTTGTACTAAAAACTGTACTGTCGTCCACATCACGAAGAACCCGTTTATAGAACTCAATACTACGTACCTCTTTTGGTCTACCAACATCCGAAACACACCTCTCCAATGAGCCCGTCTCTCTCAAGCGTTGTTGAATTCTTGTGAAGTTCTTGTGCAAGATAACAACCTTTTATGTTAACTCTGCATGAAGTGCATCGTGATTGTAAATAATTCCTGTACGCAAGGCCATTCATGTATTACGTATCTGTGTTCACTCACCGAATACAAGCCCTCTCATTACAAAACAACATACATGAATGAATTAAACACAATTTAAAAATGATAAGTATAGTGGCCACAAATGTTGGACTAAAACAGAAGAAATTACAGGTGCCATATTTTGTTCCTAGCTAGACATTAGCATACACATGTTTTGCTGGCATGTACTTACCAATACCTCTACAACTCAGAAATACAAAACTTCCGGACCTCAAGTTCATATGAACTTTGTTTGCTTTGATGTAAGGGACTCAGCCCTAAAAGATTTGACATAAGTATAGGTACTCCACACGCACACACATACCGCGTTCTTCACACATAATCCCGTGATTTGAGAAGGTACAATACTCGGCCTTTCCACAGACTTTAGCGCAAACAATATCGCTGGCGCGGCACTCGGTTGTAACAACTTTTGACGGGGTCTACTGCAGTGTCTGTGCAATGAGTTGTAGTATGCCTGGGATGCCTAGCATCTCAAACAAGACGCTTACGTGAAACAACCGCTGTGCGTCTCTGTATGTGTGCTTGTATCAGTACAGTATCCAGGTCATTCTCTAAGGGCGGAAAATATGTCTTACACTCCCAGCCCCCTTAATTTTGGTTTTCCGTATTTTACGATAAAACAAGTAAAAATTGGGTAGACAAGTATTTAATACGGCTGTAATATTAATTTCGTTTCAGTAGTTTAGAAATTGAATTTTAACTATGCGAAAAATCTGAACTTCAATATTATGTCATGAAATTAAAGTCGTCATTTCAATTTAATTTGCAGTAGTTGGCAAACACACGAGAGTGTACATTACAGCATGACACTTTACATTTACATTAAAAAATAACATAAATTATATTTCTCTCAGCCAAAAATTGATTAAACTTTCTATATTAAGTGAATTAGCTTATTTTAGTCGGATATTATTTTTGTGTTCTAACTTTCGTAAACAACGCCGGGTCGGACTGGCTCCCTTCTGATATGACGCCGGGGACATATGCCTCCGCTTGCCTACCTCTAGATACGGCACTGGTTTGCATTTGCTCGTGTACATTTATTTAAATATGTGCAAATGCTTCGTAACTGAGAACGACGAGTATTCTAATGCACCATAAGAAGAAAGCATTGTAGGAAACATACGTAGGTATACGTGTTAAAATATGGACAACAATCAGATTTGGTGGCAAGTTTTACTTCAACAATCTGAACTACGTATAAGATGTTCTGTAGAAGAAACCATGTGTACCGTAGAACAACCGACGTACATTATTATAGAAACAATCCAAATTTTAGCAGCAATAGAACAGGTATATTTTAGTATTATAATACTACTTCGATTCCGCGACAGATTTTTTACTACATTTCTGCTAGGTTCACCGGACTTTTGTTAGAACAATGTAAGCTTGGCAAGCATGGGCTGACACAAACGTTGTTTCCGACATCTCGTTACGTAACATTCCGTAGCCACTATTACAAGAGTTCACTGAACATTTTCGTATTTGTACGAGATATGGTTTGTTGTAGGCTTATATAATCTCCACCAAATGCTATGTTAATACACTCCTCGCAAAGGAAATCCCTAGGTCTACTAGAAGTATACCCTATGGTAAAGAGATCTGCCGTGTTACGGTGTTTTCCTTTTTAGACTATTCTCAGAGTAATGAACATTTTTTAGCTTTCATAGTTTCTGTATAATGGCATTTTAAAGTCCTTGCATAAAATGTTTTATACGAGAAAGGAAAATGAAATAATTCACACTCAATAACAGTATCATGTGCTACGTCAAAATTCGTACAAAACAGCATTCAACTGGTTATGTGTTTAAAAAACGAATTTAAATGTTAAAAAATGCCAATTTCATAATATTATTTTTCAAACACAAAAAAAAAATATATATATATATATTCAATGCGTTTTTCATATATATCGCAGCGTAGCCCGTGATACTGTTCTTCAGTGTAAGTTATTTCAGTTCGGTACGACAGTTTGGTTTTCATTTCGTGTATGAAACTTTTTCCAGCAAATTTGGACTTTGACACATCATTATGCACAAACTATGAAAGCTGAAAAAATTTTATTGAATTAAAAACAAAACAAACCATATCTCGAAAAAATTTAAAAAATTTATATATTAATAAAATTAAAGCGTTCTGTGTACTACCCCCCCCCTTTTTTTTTTTTTTTTTTTTTTTAATATTCTTTCACAAGCCATATCGCCACTGCTCTCTACGCTACTCCGTGCTCCCGAGTCACTATCAAGTGTTTACTCCAACATCATTCCCGCGGCTGTCTCAAATTGGGTAATCGTCGTTGCTGCAGACGTTAACAAATTCGTAGATTAGACTTTGGCTCACGTAAATGAAAAATGGCACCTTCTTTCGAGGGTGCCCTTACAAGGGGTGTTAGAAAAAATATGGATGAGTAGCTAAATGTCTGCAGCCAATCACTCCATGACAAATAGCTAAAGTGTTCACCGTAGGCTGAAATAATATTTTACGACTTAAAATTTTACTGAAAACTATTCCAATTGTGCTGATTGTTATCGCTGTGAGAGCATTTATCTTATTTTACAGCAATTTATGGTAATTTTCAGTGCAAAAAAAAATAGTGACTTAATTCCTGTGATTAGCTTGTTTGTATTATGTCAGGTACTGAATCTGAGAGTCTGCCATTATCACAATACCTTAACTGGAGAGCTCGTTGTATATAAACTGGAGAACGGAATGTTGAAAAAAGAAAAAAAACACGAATTAGAAGTTACAATATTTTGTTCGTTGTTTTAACTATGCTAAGAAAACGTGCAGTGTCTAAATATTGTGTATAAAGTACTAGCACTCCATTCTCTTGAAAAAAAAAAGTAAAATCACCAGTGCTGGCAGTGTAGAACTGAGGCAAAAGCGATCAATTTTAGTGGTTAACCGAACCCATTTGGAATGTGTAGTGCAAACAAAAGAGTAAAACATAAAAAAAAAAAACATTGAAAAAATATCATTTTCCGGATATGAACGCTGCAGCAGAAACAAATTAATGGTGCTTTTGTTAATAACCCTCCACACTCTAAACAAATGAATTCTTCTGGCATTTTGCCAGCGTCCTTCGCGGCCGATGAACCGACAGTTTTATAGCATCATAGGAACCAAACATAGTTCAATGTAGTTTTGAAAAATTATGTACGTATGATATTGTAAAACACAATAATGTACTTTTATATGAAGTTCAGAGTGTAGTGAGCACATGGAAACTTGTTTACTTTTTCCTTTTCAGACAATTTAAACTTTCCTGACACTATTAAATATAAACAAAGCCACTATACGTAGCATTCAAAGTGGACATATTGTGCCGTACTGAAAAATTACCGCCTGAGATCGCAATAAAATCAGTAATATTTTTTTAATTTAATACTACAAGAAAAGTGAGGTCGTAATAAAATAAAAATTATTATTTTATTTATTACTACAGGAAAAGTGTCCAATTACTTAACTCGGTCTTTGAAGCTACTGGCTGTGGAGCAAAGGGCACCGGGTTCGATTCCAGACCGGGGAGGTCAATGGCTGTGTTCCAAATACTCAACATCAGCACTCGTAATCGCTCTCGCTCCCAGAATTCCCACAAATCATTATGGAACGCATACACACTCACACTTGCAATCAACGTTCAACACCATAACCGCTGGTATCTTAGGCCTACATCCGGTGTCGTGTTCTCAAATATTATAATTATTTGCCATACCTGAGAATATACTGGCCACAAAATGTGAGAGCAGTTAACAAACAATTCATGGAATACACTGCATTTACAAACACTCGCTACGCGCACTCACACTCTGCATTATGGAACAATACTCTCTGACGTCACTTCCGTGTGACAGTGTGCGAGTGCTAATACCTGTGCTATTTGGAACACGGCCAATATCTACAGTTGCCTCTCTTTGTTCAGTACTGGGTGTTGCGTTGTTCTCATACCGTGGAAGATAATGCCGAACCACCCAGCAGAATTACCTAGTTTAGTCTGACTCGGAGGACAACGTGGTTTCCATCACCTTGAGCTCTCCGTGGTTCAAAAATCTGCCTTCAGGCAGCACACCCACCATCATCATAGGATACGTTCTCACGTCATCGCGAATCGCCTGTACTAAACTGCCGACAACAAGCACTACTAAATATACAATATCACAAGTTACGAACTTCTTAGCAACATTTCTTACCTTAGCACTAGCAAGGTCTTCGTAATAGTGTTCAAGTCCGATAAAGTCATAATTTTATATTTTTATGAAGTAGTGTTAGTTTTGTAGACGATATTTGTGAGTGTAGTTTCCTCTTACGAAACAATTTAAGCTGGCGTAGTTTTCCCATAACGGTGCGACAAAGTCAAAATATGCATGTTCTGCTGCCATGCAAATAGTGAAAAAAAAATTTTCCTGTGCTTTTGAGATTTTGTTTTTAATTCAAAACATTACTTTGTGGGTTTTTTCATGTTTTACTGCATAGCTCATGCGATGTAAGTTCACAGTGAATTATTTTGTTTAAGTAGGTCAGTTGATTTTCACTATTTGCATGGCAGCGTAACAAGCAAATTTTGACTTTGACGCACCGTCATGAGAAAACTATCAGAGCTAAAATTGTTTCGTAAGAGGAAACTGTACTCACAAGTATCGTCTACAAAACTAATAGTATTTCATATAAAATATAAAATTACGATTTTACGCACTTGAACACCCTTAAGAGACTGTTTCACCTCTTTTGTTAAAATTTTCATCTAATAAATTAAAGATGTGATGAATTATCCGCAATGTCTGTCAATACAAACATTACATTCTACGACTATCTGCGTAGGTATTTATGAACTAAATTGGTGCTAGGAGTTATTTAGTCATTGTTCACGTAGAGAGGTAATTATTATATTAAATTTTGAATTAGACAAATTATTTCAAAATTACACTTTAATACTTCGAATTCAATGTGAATAATGACAAGTGCTGTAATCAGCTAAGTCCCTATTGAAATATTTTCAAATATATCTGGCCGAAATTGGAGTACGAAAGAAATGAAGCAAAATTCAGCATGCTTGGTGACACCGGCTCTTGACGTGATTCCTTATCAAAAGGATGAATTCACAAATTTGCTCTTAAAGGATATTACCGAATGCCTGTAACAATTTAATGTATCGCGTGTGTTCGTACACACGTAAAATTCTTTAACGTTCCTACAAATATTTACGTTAGTGTGGGATGTCAGTAAAAATGTTTTTATTTGTTATCTAATACAAGGCCGGACTAAACATATTTTTTCTGATTGTGCTTGCAATCTTAAAATTAATTTAAGAAATTTCAACATAAGTAAGCATAGGGGCTTATGTCTCATCAAAACTGAAGAAAACTCTGTGTATAGGCCTAATCATAATGTTAACAGCAAGGTACACCTCAAACTGCTGGAATATGTTTCCTGACTTCGTACACACGCTATCATGAGTTTAATGAATATCTGCACTGCAGCCATTAAATGTCCGTGGTGTAACAATTGCCACGGTTTGTGTAAGTTTACAAACTTGACAGGCTTAAAGTAATACTTTTTACAATTGTAAATATTCAATCACCCTAAAAAATTACGTCAATTCAAAGTTTTTTTTGTATGGACTGGATAAAACCCTTGAGGTAATAAAGCAACATGTATGAGAGAGAGAGAGAGAGAGAGAGTGAAGAGAGAGTAGCAATTTAAAATTTCTGTAAGGTAACACGGGGGAAGATGCAACACTTAAGGAATTTTGAAGCCATAATGCTAAAAATACACCAATATAATACTATTTACTTTAGACCCTTGTGTCTTAAATCAGTTATGACGACAAGCAACTAAGAAAAAAAAAACGCAAAGAGAACAATTTTATAGAAATTTCACTGCGTAACTTTGGTAATGTTTGTTATACATAGCAAGTACGTCTCAACAAACACAAACCAATTTACCGAGGTCTCCAGTGCAAAGAATACATGACGCGTCCCACAGCAGCAGATACGTACATCAGCTGCATCAACCAAAACTATCGGGAAATCAAATCGCGCGTAAACTTATCACAAAGATAACACTGACGTCTTTCCTGAATTTTTTTGTGAGGCGTGGTATCAAAAATGACTAAGAATAATGTTGCTTTGCTGAAATAATTATACGAGTAAAAGCGTAAACGCTAAGGGATTAAAAAAAGTCTGTGCGAAGTGATAAGTTTCACAGATTAAAATGAAATGGAAAGTGACAATTAATTTACGGTGCTAACATGGCTATGGGGTGGAAAAGAAAGTCTCAAATAAATCTGTATCTGGACTATAAAATTAAACTTGAAATTCGAGGAGAAAATTGAATAGACGAATTAATAACTGTCATAGGAATAAGGCAAGCGACTCCGTAGACCACAGCACTTTAAACAATTTCATGAAAAAATTTCATGATGAATATTTTTGGCCAAGTGAAAGAAAATTCAGTCTAAATTAAGGCCTATGTGGATATTTTATATACAGACGATACCGCCCGGCGAGATAATAATGGAAGAACAATTTGTAAAATGTTAAAGATTTACGATCACGTTGTAATGAGAACTATTCAACGAGTAACGCGAAGAAAAAGAAAAACGAGGATCGTTAAAAAAATATTAACAAAAGAAGTGAAACGGGAAGAAAGCTGTTAGCATTGACGTAATGCGCAAATAATGAATGAACGATATCAGAGAAATGAAAATAATAAAGAATTTTATTTTGGTGAAAATGTCTAAAAAGATTATGATAGAAAAAGTTGGTTAAACGCTTTAATGTTACACTGAAACAATGCTGGAATGAAGATAACTGGAGGCGAGAGAACCGACATTCATGTTAAAAAAAAAATACTTATGGTTTAATTCACTAATTGTTTATAACCGAGCGTGTTGACTTGCATTCAAAAGAATTCGTTTTCGCTTCTTGGCCCATTCTAACTGATTTTTAATATTCGTGGTTTTTCAGGATCAGTACAAGTGAATGTTGGAATGGCACTTCACAACAGGATATGGCCAATTCCCTCTGTCCCTATCAGAGTTACCGGATATGTCTATAATGAACTCATTGACCGTAACATTGTATGAAATTATAAACTTTTTTAAAATTACATTTTAGGTGTTTTATAAAATAACGAATTTATATTTGTGCCAAACAGTTGAAAACTGTTACACATTAAATTAACTGTCAATTCTCGCAAAAATAAAAAATCTATTCTTTTTAATTACGGTTAGATGGTAAGAACATGCTTAAATCGCAATTTAAGAATTTTATCTTATAACATGCCTTAGGTAATTTTCACTCAATGTTTTAAGACTAAGCTACTTCAAGAAACCTTCGTGATTACACAAAAATTTTTTTTGTATTATTTAAATTTGTCAACATTAAGGACACAATTTTGAAAAAGTTGACAAGTAAAGAAATAAACAACTTTCCTCTTGGTCTAAAACAAAAAAAAATTACATGCAACTGTACAATCACGCAAGGGATAACACTGAATATAATCAAACAGGTTAGTGTGAAGTAATTCAGATGTTACTAGCTGCGAGAGCCATTTGCTGTTGGAACTTGGCATTTTTTAAATAGAAGTGTTAAGCGATATTGCTGCGTTAGGCCTAACGTGAAGCTGATAGGTGACAAAACCACTGTTTTGTTTAATGAAGAAAAATGACTCAATAGAGATGTTTTCCCAGTTTCATGCGACATTTTAAACACCGAAACTGTAATTTAAATAAACGTTTGTGTCAATCGGAAACACTAATTTACGTGCCAGCTAACAAACTAGCTGTTGGCATTAAATTCGCTCCGGATTAACTGAAATCCAACTTATGGAGTATTCTTCGAAAGTCAGATTAGGTATTAAATAAATTAGAGGATTTAGCACGTAGTTAAACGTGCCATCTACCAACGATCCAAACTGTACATGAATATTCACAGCAGCGATTAAAATATGTCTGAAGGAACAAATTAAAAATATACTTGAGAAAACAATCACGAAAATATTTGTAACAATGAGTTTGAAATGATCTGCATGAAATCCAAAACTTGCACTACATAAATTGATTTCTTTATTATTTGTCTATAAAAACGCTTGGTTTTAAGCTTTACTATTTTTTTCAGGCATTCATTTTCACAAGATTTTGATCTACGTAACATAATCCCAGAAATACTATATTATCAAACATAAATACGCAATTATTAAAAAAACGGTAATCTGCTCGTACGCAAACTGATATCGTAAACTGATGCATGCCAGCTATGTTCTTGTCCATTCATTTCAAACGATGTATTTTATCATAGTTCTGAGAAAATGGATCAATTAGGAGGCAAACCTAAGTGTAATAGTAATAACTAATAATATTTTTAATTTATTTCAGACAGGATACTCGAGAACTTAGGCGGCCGCCTACCCCACGCTTAGAACGCGTTGCAGCGTTTTCGTAAACATATTTTTTTAACGAAAATATTCCACGTATACCCATTGTACCAACGTACGAAAAAAAACTTCAGACAAGGTTGGAACCTCATTGTTAAGACTCCACACTCATTAAAAACACTGTTTCTAAGCCCTCCAATGTGGCTAAAAACGGCATTTTCAGACTTCCTTACTTCAAAATGTACTAACCGGATGTATGTGAAACTCAGATTGCGACCGCACTAAACTTAATTGCAGACTTTCCACCAATAAAATTATATCGTCACCGCTTAGTAAAAACCGTTCGGCGAGAACCTTACACGCTAGTTCAGCGGTTGGCTCGTAGAGGCGACGCGGCATTTGATGCGTAGACCTTACAGCTCCATCGCTTTTGAGCCTCTCAAGCGCATGTAGGCGGCGAACTTAGCATAATGGTAAAGGAATTGAATGTTTATATTACGGAACTGCGTCCGTATTTGTAACGTGTTCCGCAGAGTAAAGCATTCGCCAAAGACGCGTATCGACAACCGCTCGAATTAAAGTCAGAACGACTTAAATAATGAAACCCGCGAACCGGCTGGGAACTTTGAAATCGTAGTCGCCAGTTTACGTAGTTCAGCCACAGATTCGTCTGTACGCACCTTAACCTTCATACGTTTGAGTAAGAAATTGCTTGAGAGAGCGATATTTCCCGACTGCAATAGACTCCTAAACACCGACCCAAAGGTCTGGTTCTGAATCGTTGGGTTTGCCTAGAAATGTCGGTTGCTCGACTTCCTCGGCGAACTAGGAAAACGTTTACTCGCTTCGGTGTCTAACGGCGTTCAGTTAGGTAGTAAATTTCCTCCCTTTGTGGTGCATCGTAACTGAAGGAAAATTGCTACGGGGGCGATCAGGAGAGGAGGGCCGGGAGGTGTTAATCCATTCTCCTAAACAGACGGGAGCAACGGGTCTTCTGCAGGAGGTATGAAGGAACTTCCAACCAGCGGGGAGATATCGTCGTGTAATTGGCTTGTTGGCATTCGCACCAGGTGCACCCAGCCACGGTTTACGCTCCCTTACCACCCTCCAGTACGCTCCTCGCCAACCCTGCTCACCCCCTGCAGAGGTGTCTAGGGGCGCTAATCGGCCCGAGTGCTTGTGAATAATGGATCAGCAACGAGTTTCCCCCTCGTATGAGTCGCGAGAAGCTCACCATCTACCCTTCTCTCTGCCGTGCAACCACCCCATCAGGCATCCCCGGTGAGACGCCCCTGGCCTTCACTATGTCGTGGGAGTGCCTTACGAGCAAGCACACACCCTCAGCCCCCTTAACCACACTGCTAATAAAGACTAAACGCAATTCTCGCCACGAGGTTGACCACGTAAACAATAGTTCACGGCGTTTACCCAGCGTTCACAGTCATAGGAGATGTGGAAGCTGTCAACTTACTGGGAGCTGAAGATTTGGACGTTATATCTGATGTACATTAAGTTAACCACGTAACTTTTTTTTAAGTAAACATGCTTATGAAAAACACATCACGGAAATTCTTTCAGTTAATAAAATATGAGGGCGAGGTTACTAAGTGGTCACCCCACCACCTCCCACCGAGGCGATCCGGGTTCGATTCCCGGGAAAGTTGGTCCCGGATTTTTCACACGTGGGAAACGTTGAGAACGTTGCCTTTAGTCAGCAGGATTTCTCCTGCCCATGCATTCCGCCACTGCTTCATTGAATAAAATCTTATTTCATGTCGCCTCTCAAGCAATGGCAGACGCATACATGTTTCCAGATGAAAGCGAAGTTATTTTTGTCAGCACTTTAAGTGTGTATTTCGTATACGTGTTGATTTATTGGTTTTCCTCGACTATTCTTTTTTATCGACTGAAAATTCCAAAAGTCCCACAATGGAAACAGAGCTATTTATCTTACCTTCCAGTAGACGTATAAGAAGTGGACTAGGAACTCATAATTATTAAGTTTTTAAATAAAAGTTAACGAAAATGATTAATTTCGATGAATTTGACAAAATAAGACATATTTATGAGTTCCTAGTGCACTTCTTATACGCCTACTGGAGGGTGAATAAATAGCTATGTTTCCATTTCTGGTACTTCCAGAATTTTCGATCGTGATAACAAAAATAGGCACGGAAAAACTCGCAGGAGGGAGACTTGACTTAACATCTAGCTCTTCAGCACTAGTGAGGGCTGATACGATGTGAGTGTGGAGCAGCGCCGAAATGAAGGGGCAGAGGAAACGGGAGATCCTCTAGAAAACCTGCCAATCAGCGGCATCACTCGGCACAATTCCGACATGCGGAAATCTGGGGATCAAACCCGCTAGGAATTGATTCCAGATCGCCTTGGTAGAAAGCAAGGGGCGCAGCCTCTTTCCAGGTTGAAAAATACGTTTCTCGGGATGCGATACCCTGCACCCTGGTTCACTTCCTACTCGATATTTATTTACTGAATACAACTGCCGACTCGGTCTCAGCGTATAGTGGCGCAGTTCACGTCCGCCGTAGTATATAGAGTGCAGAGTGTTGTAAGGTTGGCCAAACTGCAGGCACTATGTCCTCGCCCAAAGTGTCATTATACCTCGCGCCTCAGCTCGTCCCGTGCCCCTCCCTACAACATACTCTACGAAGAAGTCGCTCACGATGACGCTACTCCGCCGGTAATGCGACATGAGCTGATCCACAATTCCATAGCCAGAGTGGAGACCATCACGGCGAAAAATACCCCTGTATGAACGACGTTCCTCTTTCTCAAAATCCCATCCCACTCCGTTTCATTATTCTCGTGCTTCAGTGCCCTTCTATCCCACAAACCCTCGACGACCTTCACAGTGTGTCGTCGCTACGGCTTACTACAATACTTCGAAACACAGACTTATATTTTAGAGTCCCGGTCCAGTTTATATATATTTGGATGAAGTAATACATTATCTTCAATAGTAGGCATGTCCGTCTCTTCTCACTCCGATAATCAGCACTCATAAAGGGAATGGATTTTGTACTATATTGTAACAAAATAAATACTTTTTTTTACCACCTTCATGTGCAAAATTCGCAGTATTTCTCCCGCAGAGTGTAACTCAGATTTCTTCTGTCCAATAGAAGTTCAACGTTAGCTTGGTCAACCTCGCATAAAGTGGTTAGTCATGTAAAATACGTCATATTCGTAACTAATTGAATCAAATATTATGATCCGATACGCAGAAAACAGTGAGGTCTCGTCTGTCACCAAATAATGTTCTCAATATTGCAGGCCCTGATTTATGCCAAATCCATCTTGAATTATCAGTGACGAATTAATACTACGGCCTTAAACACACACAGGGTCAAAAAATTCGCCAATAATGTGGGACCAAGCTTTCGCAAATTTGATGACCTGCAGGATAGAATCAATTTTACTATGCATACTCAAGCCCCGGCCATTTGTAAACTAGCTGCTACTCAGTGGAACAGCAGACAATGAACGAATTGACTGGGCTTGAGTATGCATAGGACAATGGATTCTACCCTATAGGTAATTGAATTCGCGAAATTTTCCAGTCCCTACCCAAGACCCCTATTTTATACTGTTTCGCGATAATTATTTTAAGAGTAGAACAGGTATGGACTATGGTGAAACGTCTTCCAGTTTTATAATAAACGCTTGTAACTATATAATGGATTTGCAAAATTACTTCAGTTAAATATAGTGCAAAAGTATAGTGTTTTATCTCGGCAAAAATTTAGCCTACAGAGATAAAAAACTATTTTTAACAAAACTGGGGAACAGATTTACGATATATGCTGTATTTTAATCTTCGAAAACCAAACTCTCGCAAAAGTAGTTTAAATGAATGATCAAGACCTTAAAGCAAAGCGTATTTTAGAGCCTACACATCTCAAACTGAATAAAAGTATACAGATCTTAATCTCAAGAAATTGCGCATATTTATTCGTAAACCGCCTTTGCAATTATTATCGTCAGGTTTTTTTATTGTTATTTTAAATCATTAAAATTTTGCGATACCGGCATGCCGCTGTGCATATGAGAGTTTATTCATTTAACGATTGAGGCCTCCGTGGCGTAGTCGTTTGGGCGCCGGTCTACTGTGCGAGAAGTCTTGGTTTCGAATCCCGGCTCGGAAATGGACGTTGTGTTGTCCTTTCGCCTCACTTTACCCTCATCGACTCTTATGACCTAGTTGCAAGTAATAAGTAGTAGTAGTCTCGCCTCATGTAACGATTGTAGGAAGTTCCGCCAAAATCAGTCCAAGATGTCGCAATACTTGTTTACCTCAAATCATCCAGGCATAGCAACTCTGTAGCTAAGAGAAGTCGCTCGAAGTTACCTTGAAAACAAATTTACTTGGCAAGAACTTACTCCGATCGGAGCTCGTTGTAAACTACAGTACTGTAATTGCTTCAGTTCATGAAAGTTGTTTTTCGTTCCTTATTTAATTTTGAAATATCTCCCGTAGATGAAAATTGGCGGAGAATAAATACACGGTATATAGAGTAAATTGAGCACCTTTTAAGAACCTCCGAAGATGTTCCAACTATTATTAAATGAATCTTACTGTGGCCTAATCGTTGAAGAGCCCTATACAGCAGGTGCTGGATGCCGTGTTTGAGGCACGGAAACGGGAAAGCGATAAGAGCTAGACTAGCGCATATATCAATAACCGTATCGACCTTACGCGCGGGGCGCAAAAACGGCGTGCTGTGCTTTGGTTGTTGGTGTTTCCCTATGGGCACGAGTTTCTCGGATTTCGTGAGAAATATTTTTTAAAACCCATACGAGAACCGATATAGTAAAATTGCTTCGTAACTTTTGTTGCAAATTGGTTTTACTACGTAATGGAGTTTTTCGAGACAAACTGTATGAAGATTTTAGCTAATATTTCAGTTAAAAGGAAATTTCGTTATTTAACTAATTAGCTACTATTTTGCTGTCTTCTGTCCCGACAAAATTAGGGCACGTAGTTAAAACCAGTCATAACAAAGTTACGGGGCGATTTTACGATATCTGTTCCCGTTTATGTTTTAAAAAATAATCATCGTCAAACATGAAGAAACTCGGGCCCTAGCCCTTAAGCGGTGGCCCTACCTTTTAATTTACAGAAAATTGCGTAGGAAAGTCCAGCGTGTGCTTCTATTTTTTTTGTTATGATTTCGGTTTGAATTTTTTACGTGACAGCAGTCTAAATAAACTTATTTTTAGCCATTATGAGGTGCCCAAATTTATATTTATAAGCATTGTATTTAGAAAAGAAAAACAGAAAAGCATAGTTTTTAATGTGTTTTATTTTCGTAGGTAAAGATATCGAGCGAACGTATAGTAGTATTTCTTAAGGGCGTCCAGGCGAGGATAAATTATAATTTTATGTTTGTACGAAATGGTGTTAGATTTGTAGACGTTACTTGTGTATATATAAACCTCTTACGAAAAAAATTATCTCTAGCAGTTTCCCCACAATAGCACTTCAATGTCAAAATTTGCACGATTTTAGTTCTTATAAGACGCAAAAAAAATGAAGATAAAGTATTAAAAAATTAACACTGAAACTACATGTCACAGGCTATTGATTGACAGGTTTTAAAATCCATCACAATATATTTTCATACTAAAAGAAATAATTAAAATTTTATATATTTTTTAAAATACGAAAACAATTTGTAACGCATATTAAAACATTTCAAGCAGTGGCCCGTGCCATGTAGTTTCAGTGTGATTTTTTTAGTTTCATTATGTTCATTGGTTTCTGCGGCTTACAAGAACTAAAAACGTGCAAAATTTTAATTTGAAGTGCCATTGTGGGAAAATTGGTTAAGCAATATTTTTGCAAGAGGAAAATTTACTCCCAAGTAACACGTACAAAGCAAACACTATTTCATTCAAATATAAAATTACGATTTTTCCCCACTTGGACACGCTCAAGAGTTAGTGGGCCTGGCGCGTGAGACGTGCTGCAGCATGGTACGGAAAGTCGTTTTTCATGTACAGTTACTAAAAATGTTTCTAATGCTTTTATCTACGAAAAGAAATCACTTTAAATTAAGTCCCTATGTTTTGAAACATACAGTCCGATCATTAAAAACATGATTACCAAGCTCCTCAAAAGTGCTACAAATAACTTTTTCACATTGCTGTAGCCGAGAAAATATCAACCGTAATCGGGTAACTAAATCATAGAAACCTGCATTGGACTTTACCACACACTTTCCACAAATAAAATTATAGGGTCATCGCTTGACGTCCCGTTTAAAACCAGTTACTACGTAAACACTGCGCGCTAGTTTAGTTCTCTGCGTCTAGAGGCGATGAGGTGCTTGACGCACGGGTTATATTCGACTTATCGCCTTCCCCGTTTCTGTGTCTCAAACGTAAACAAAAAAAAGCTATGGTCCACTAACTCTTAAGGAAACAAACTCCTAACACGCTACAATAATGTCCTTGCGCCAGTTGTATAGGGCTCTTAATACTTAGAATGAAGAAACATTCCTACAAGTGGTGGACAAACAGATTGGCTCTAGCACAACCTTATAACGTACTCACATTAACGTGAACAAGCTACAAGAACCTATACGTTAATATATATAGTTTTTACCCTCATCAAAATTCATGAAAAATCTGTCAATCAAAAAAATTTACGTAATTTTATAAATTCTCGAGTTTAGTGAAACCAGTGAACTATCGTTACATTACGTAACCGCTGCTGAAGAACACAGTTTACGTAAACATTCAGTATGTCGTCTGTGTAGCACTCAAAATGTATTGTCACGGGTTTTAAATTATTCTCCGTCCTACTTTCCAAAGGTAGGCTTATGAGATAAATTGTGTGTTTGCGAGTGTCCTTAAAGATTTGCGTCTAAGTATCAGAATTTTTCAAAGTCGGTATGAGTCCTACAAACAAACATGCGTAAACGTTTAACTAAAGAGCATGTAATGTAATAGGTACAGCCACGATTTTTCTGCGAAAAGATTTATGCACTAATTTTGTTTCAGTGTCTTATGTGCGCATCTGTATCTCTGCTTCATCGTCAGTTTTTGGATGTTTTAGCTCTCACTTTTCTTGAGGTTTTTCTGGCAAATCACAGAAGTTTCATGTCACAACTGCGTTATTCTGATTGGTGCAATCAAACTAGAGACATGTCTAAACAAAGACACGCTGCCGATAATCATGAAGTACAGATGACCAAAAGGCATTGAAACAACGTGATAAAAAAATACATATTTTCGTGACCAAATCGTGGCTCTAGTTATAGGTCCACTATTTTAAAAAGGATCACAACCAGTTGCGGCTCATGGGTTGTTGCCACATGGGGCTGCAGATAGTTGGAACTGTACACTTGATGACCGCACCGTAGACCAATGACCATGAAATATTTGCCGGCTACTAGATCTGTTGTGACCACTCAGTAGTAAGTGGCTCTAGAGTCAACCAGCGCACAACCCTGCACAGCTCTTGGCAACTGCAGTCCTACCTGGCAACGAACCACGAGCCGCCACTGATCACAACATAAATGTATTAAGAACTTTGCGTAATATCTCGGAAACGACTTGATCAATTTAAGCTAAAATTTATATAGCTAACAACAGTAATCAAATTTTTGTAATCGGCACAGTTTATTGTTGTAGACTCGTTTTTTTAATAACACGTAATTATTAAATATATACTTTAAGGTATATATAGGAAACTACTGGACCTATCTAAACAAAGTTCCTTTGTAGACTAAAATTTAGGCTCTAGGTTAAGTAGAGTTTATTGCAAGTCCGCTATTTTGGAAGTATACATAAATACATTTGTAACGTTTGTTATATCTCGAAAATTACTCAACTGAATCCCGGAATATATCACAAGTATGACTTTCTACAGTAGGTATCACAATGTAAATATCTTCCGTTACTTAGAAGTACTTTTGTTACAACAAAACTTAACTGAATTTCAGAATACCTGTAAATGTAAATATTACCTCGAGTAAATTAGCTATAAGATATTTTCAATACATTTTCCTATGTTAAACGTTTGTTGCAATATTTGACGTACGCGCCTAACATTATATTACTTTATTAGCTTCGCGAAAGACCATGTTCCACGATACATTGTTCTGCACAAGATCTGTTGATAGCTTCTACGGGCAGTCTTGAGGTTTCTCTGGAATACCCTGTCACACGATACACGTTGCAACATAACTTAATACGAAAAGAAATTAGAAACATTCTGTTGTTTTTAATTACTGCAGGCATAAATACCTTAAGAAAATAACGAAGGCAACAATCATATTTTATTTGAAGTGTAGAAAAACATTAGTAAACGCTAACTGTAATTCGCATTATGCTTTTATTGCTTCTACAACATTTTCCAACGGATTTCACAAAACAAAGCTAAGATAGACAACAACTATCTTCACTGTAACTGCATTAACACAATTCTGATAGGTTAAAATGTCCACAATCCAGCAAAACATTCATACAACGTAGCATACTACCGATTGCCAAACATCTAACGAAATCAGCTAGCAACAGAATCATCCACGTCGATGGCCATGCGAGGTTACATAAACCTTCCAAGGATACTTACATCGTGACACATGGCCTTAATAGATTCCTAGAGCAGTTACCGGAAGATGCTTTATTTCTCGGTGGTTGAAGTTCGCTGCACAGAAAAGCTAGTTTCCCGGCAAACAGCAGAACAAGCAGTCGGAAATCTCGTTAAATGTTCATCAGCAGCACATCTCGCCCGCGGACTGCAACTCGCGCGATGGTATCGTCAGCGAATTACATTTAAGCCGTGGTGTGTGGTGGGATGGGGAACCCATGTTGGGGTGGAAAGAGCGTGTTAGCGGGAGGGGTTAGTACATTAAGGGTCAGCTCGTCGAACTTTGTTGTTTTCTGCGGCGGACCGTGTCGGGTTACTCGGATCGGTAAATTTCTACTCGCTCTCGCGATTCCACGCGAAGTGATCAAAATATCTCCCAAACGCAGCGGTGGGATCATAAAAGCGACGTTCTAGTCTGACTGACTGGGCGTTGGTAGAATGCATGCAGAGGCCGTAACATCGCAATTTGAGCCTCTGAATTCCTATACGCAATGTAAACTTGGGAACGGAATGTAAACTAAAATGTATTAAACGTAGCCTATTCGTAGTCAATTGTTTACGATATTTTGACCAAGTTGTTAAATGTTCTCTTCAGTAAAAAGGTTACAGATACTTAAACCGTAACATAACAAGTAATACAATTTATTTTAACTTTAACAGAACTTTAATTTTAGTCACTTAACACATGATTCCTATATCTATTTTGTTAGGATTTAAAAATATATATATATTCTTGTTAAAAACAGAAAATTATAAAATACGTTTTATTTTATACGGTATAAATTGTGATTTTAGTGCCACCAAGGTATAGATTGTGATTTTTGCAAAGAGCGCATACCAGCGTGTTTCTCATCCACTACACAAAATATTTCCTTTCGGAGATGCATCAGGTACGTTTAGAAAGTGAATCACGAAATTCTTTACCTTTAAAGTGGTTTACAAATCTCTCTAGGATGTTACGCCTTATGGAATCGAAGACGATAACCTGAGACTGTACATATGTTTACAGAAGAATAACAAACGATTACTTTGGGCGTACCAGAATTGACTCGGTTGAATGTGAAAACACAAATAACGGAATAAGAACATCAAACACGTAAATACTGCATTGCAAACCTGGAAAATATTCAACTTTACCCACGATAAATATCTGTGTGTGTGTGTGTATTTGTTAAACATTTTTACTATAACATACGTCTTTTATTTACCGTTGACAGAACTGTGCAAACACAATTCGAAATGTACTGAGCCCCACCGTATATAATGTGGGTACGTTTCTATCATTGCTCGCGCCATGATTCTGAAATAGGAAAAATCCTTAAGACTACAGGGATTAGTCAAATCGACAGGGAAGAATTACCATTAGCTGTTCCGTAGTGAAACCACTGGAAAGTTAACAGGTCAGTGTTACCATAGCATGATTAACGAGAAGTTACCACCACACACAGTGAATACTCAAACATAATTTGAGGCAAAAAGTAACTTACACATGTGGGGCCCTGGTTAAATTAAAATCGGCAGTTGTACTATTACGCATAGTTAACCGCGGAGAAACAATTCACAAGGAATCGCAAAAACAATCTGCATAATTCCCTATACGCCTGACTGGTGTGGTATATCTGCGACCATTGATGTACGAATACACACATTACTGTGTAATAAAACATCTATGTTATACGCCTACTTCTTAAGTTTGTTAGTCATATTTCAAATGTTATAAATTACTATGAAATACTGGGAATAGAACACTCATGCAAATTACTCTAAATTATATAAGGGAAAGTACTGCGTGTGACAGTAACTTTTCGCGAATCCTCCTGTGTATTTAGAAAAGATTCTATTAAAATATTGGCCCTAAATTCTAAGCTTCTGTGTCAACGTAACTAAGTTTAAAATTATTGAATTAACTCAGCTTTCTTTTGGACTTGAATGGAAGACTACGCCTCATAAACATGCATATTAAACCTCTTGGAAAACCTTGCAATATTTATTTAGTGCAATTTCTTGCTCAGGTGAGAAATAACTACTAACAAATTTACGGAATACTATCTTTCATGCACTTGTAATAAATATTCCGGAATGTTATTTTTGTAATAATTATAGGTACAAACGAAAGGGGTGTGTTGAAGACGATGATACAAGCAAATAATGCTAGTAAACATAGGTCTGGAAAACCAATGGTTTTCCCAATATTACATGTTACGACAGGAACGCTATAATACCAGTGTTTCCGAGGATCAAAACGTCAAAATATTGCACATGTGGACGAAGAAATTACAAGTGTTGGAAATGGGCGCCGTTCATGTGAAGGCAGGCTTCAGCACGTCGTCGCATCGATGCCTGTACATGTTCAAATATCCCAGGTGTGTTCCGAATGCAGTGGCAACATTCCACAATGCGTTCCTGTAGTTCGTGGACGCTATCAACAAGGCTGGCATACACCAAAGCTTTTAAATATCCCCACACAAAAAACAGTGTTACAACATTGCCTTGTTGCACGTATACGTACATCGCAACGGGAAAACCGTCGTTTACCGGACCTATGATTATTATAATTATTTGCTTGTTTCATCGTCCTTTCATTTGTACTTATAATTACCAAACATCCTGTGTTACTAAAAGACCGCAACTACTCCCATTTTCTCCATTTTTGGTACTGAGAAAATGTGCTTTACAGATAAATATAGGTGCTGAAGTGGGCATACATAGGTGTATAGATCTTAGAATGCTATTTCTAAGCAGACTTGATCCACGCATGCTGAGCAGTTTTCGAATAAAAGTTTATCGGCCGAAGGTATGCACACTGTTCGGCGGCCAGGACAGGAGGCCACGTTAATGGTTGGACAATCAGAAAACCACGCATATTAAGTCATATTTAGAATAACTTTTGGTGCCGATTAAAGGACATGAGCATAGGGGAAAAATTAATACAATCTGTTGTATTCTCTACTCAGTGTAAACGATGACACGTTTAACTCGCATTCGTGTGGACACGGGTTCGATCCCCAGCTCCGGCCATCCTGATTCCGGTTCTCCATGGTTTCCAGAAATCGCTCCAGGCGAATGTTGTGGTGGTTTCTTAACAAAGGCCATAGCCAATTTCCCTTCTAACTTCTGTCTTTGTACCAAGTTGTGTCACCGTCTCTAATGACCTCGATGTCGACGAGACGTAAGCCCAGTTACCTTACCTTACACTCAACATTCAACATTCGACTATCTCTTGACAGGCGGTCGTGAAGAAGCCCGTGAACGCGGTTTATGTATTTTTTCCTTTCAGTGTTCTAGAAATTGTGACTTTAATTTTGTCGGTGCACTCCCATTTTCCTTTCCCTGGCATTTCTTCTCTGCTCTATATTCGCCTTACCTTTCCTATAAGGTCTCGATATCTCTCTGTTAAGCACGTCCTATACCATATCCATTCGACAATTTATTACTGTCATAATCACTACCCGCTTTCGATGATAAAACAGGAGAGGCGTTCTTCTGCAAACACGGCTGCTTCGCCACAAGTTTTAGAGATGTCACACGCGAAGAGAGGTGGTAGTTTTTGTTCATTCTTGGTTGCTGGGTAGAGACTGTTCCAGAGTTGTGCTTGATTATGTTAATGGACTACTGTTCTCTATGTCAGTTAAATATCGGGCGTGAAATAAAGTTGTGTGTCAACATCTCTAATAACTTCGCTGTCGGCGAGACGTAAAACCCGCTAAACGTCTACTCAGTGTAGGAAATACCGTAAACCGGGATTACTTTTGACCATTTTCGGGGTTACATTGACAATTTAACATATTAGTTTTTGGATTTTCTGGTAAATAAAAAGATAATCTGAGCCGAGTATTTTAAATAATTCCTTTTATCCTTATAGCTAATGCTTGAAACTTTCGTCATTAAATAACATATAAACCAAAATTTGGAGTTGTCAAAGTTACCCCGCTAGGTCAAAGTAACCCCGGTTTAAGGTACACTCTGCCCCCGGCCTAGGCTGAACCATCATGGACGTAATGAGACCGCACTGCTCGCAAGCGCAGGACAGCTGTTTTACCTGAGGGGTAAGTATTCTGCCCCTATGTGGATGGCTTGAAGAATATCTGAAGTGTGAGCTGAAGACAATCGAATAATGAAGACCGAAATTCCCCAATAAAACCCCTTAACAACGGCAGTGACCACAACAAGGAAATAATGCCCCTCTGTTGGTAGCTAGGAATGAACAGTGGGACCTCGGTGAATGTAGCTATCTGTAGCAATAAATATCTTAACTATAGAAGCCTTTCTTTGGATAACCGCAAGGCAGCACAGCACAGTGTTAAGGAAGCTCGCTGCGTACCCCAGAATTCTCGCGTGAAAAGGACAGCAATTTGCACGTTATATTAAAATTCTTGTGGCTCGATATCTGTCATATCTATATGTCACCATTGACTTCTTTTTTCATTTCGAAGCGAACTACATTGTTACAGGGCATATTAGGTTTTTTTTTTTTTTTAATACTCCGAAAACTATTTCCAGCGAATAGCCTACTTGAAAACCCTTATTCAGATTTTTTTATATTTTATTTTTGTAGCAATTTTTACTTGGGATGCAGAAAATGTTTTTTTTTCCTGAAAGCGATATCTTAAAAGTGACAGAGACACGCCGAATTTAATTAAACGTGTAAATCCCTGTCATATCTCACCCCAGAGCTGCCAGGTAGGCATGGCCCTTAATTCAAGATGTGGCAGACTTGTACTCTTAACACGTTTTAGCTATTTGTGCAGATTCATTACGCGTTTACTTTTTTTTAACTACATGGCATAAATGTATCCAAAATTTAGCAAATGGTTATAGTTCGACTGTTTTTGTTGATTTTTAAGAAGTAACCACCAAGAGGAAATTCGTTCCTGAAGGCACTATTAATAAGAGTAACGGAATGTCGACTTCACCATTTGTAGGACGGTACGCTCTACGCCAAGTCTAGACATACCTTATAGGCCTATGTAACATAAATTTCGTCACGATTTGCACTAAAGATCCTCAGCTAGTTAGAAATGTAGGAAACTTATTCCCCTTGAGGTTCTATTAAGCTTTCAGCCACGGATTCAAAATTGGGAATCCTTGTTTGGAAAAATACAAAGCAATTTATTACTTTTAAAGTTAATTATTTTAAAATAAAGTGTATGCGAATTGATTTTGTTATATACTGCCGCGTGAGAAACTTTGCCAATTCCTCTTTAATTAAATCTTTGAACATATTCTTGGCAGACATTTTTTGGTTCAATTAGATTTATTTTGTGTATATTTACTTACCGTTAAGTTTAAGTCGCACCTATGAGCACATAGTGATGAATAATTTCACTCGCATGTCGGGGCAAATTTAGGTTCGCACTGGTAATTTTATTCAGCCTCGAAAGAGAACAGCTTGTATATCTTAGTCAGCTAGTTGATACTTGAATAGACGATAGCAAAGGGGCCGTGAAATACTGCGCAAATATCGCGAAAGAGGTAAAGTTCGCGGACAGATGGGAGACAGGTCTAAATACTCGACAACCTACCCCTTTCCTCATCGGGGGGCCTTTCGCCATCGCCCGTTCTGGCTCTTCGGAAACCCCCTTCGTGTGTCAACAGCCCGGTGTTTGCCGAAGAGGGGGAACCCTAAAGGTCACTCGGGCAGTGTAAGCCCATTACCTGAAGCCGTCTGCAAGCCTTCAGTTTGTGTGCCGGGGCTTCGTGGAGGCGCCGTCGTAATGTTTCCATCTTCGTCCTTCCATCCTCACCCTTCTTGTATAAATGCTGTTATACTAGGGGCGGCAGGTAATTACGACAGGCTTTCGTTTCCACTTAGCTGCTCCTGCCTCATAAAACTAGAGACAACGCCGAAGAAGTGTAAACTTGGACTGACAGTTCCATTCTCCTGTGACGTTCGTCGACGACGTGTTGCTCCACTTGCAAAGCATGCCTCGCTCTATTTAAACTTTCCGTACTTAAACACGTCACGAGTTTATCGCTTTTCCTCATTTCACGAAGTATTTTTTTCTCATGTGTTTACTATATAATTCCTATCACAAGGGCTATTACACGAATAATACCAAACGGTTATGTTTAGAAAGTCTGTCAAATTATAACCGTTATCCATGAACGACTTTAGGGTGTATGCAAATTTTATAGCAAACCATTTGGTCTCCTTTTAACGTAACTTTTTAGGTACCCAGAAACATCCAAGATAATAACTTTATTTGTTTGTAATAACATAAGTCACTTCTCTTCAATTTTGAGATAAAATAACACTTGCGTAGCTATGAATCTGATTCAACTAATGAGTGTTCTAGCGTGCCATAACAAACAGTGAATGATTTTAAAAACATTACTAGGCATCCTATGTATCGGAATTGCCAGATTTATAATCGTAATGTATATGTGATATTAAAAAAAAAAAAAATAAAATAAACAACAGCCATGGGTGAAATTGTCAAAATCATAATTTTTTTTTGTGATTTCATTGTGCGAGTTACTGCAGCTGAGTTATATCAGGTTAGTTTCCTGCTTAGAAATATATATTTGACATTATTAAAAAACGTTTGATTATGCCAGTAATAATATGGGTTAGAATAAATATTTAAAAATATATATACTACGCAAACTTGCACAATTGTTAGAACTGTAGCATTTCTGAAACGAATTACTTGATTGAAGGAGAAAAATGTACCGTAACAAATAATTCGTAATTTTACCTTGCCGAAGTTAGTGTTAAGGGCTTAGCGTACCAAACTTCCAGGCACGGAATTTAAATGAAAATCTAGTGTTAAAAATATATTATTCAACAGATCAAGTTTGCTGTTAATATGAGAAGATTTACCCATTTTTACAATTAATGCTAAATATCTATAATAAAATTTTCAGTTCAAATTTAACCAAACGGGTTATTAACCAATTTTTATCTTCGAAAATTTCTTACTTTCGTCATAGTACTAGAGAAATTTTAGGTAAAATATTTTTGTTCGTGATAGTTTAAGTATAAAAAAATCGTAGTAAGGCTGTGATATTTTTACTTTGGTTCCCATTCAGGGTCTGTAACTGTACGTGTGGTACTCACAGAAAGTGAATGTGATATAAATGTTTCCCAAGCAATAATGGTAGCGACGTAAAGTTTTCAGGACGTCCCGAAATTCATCTTGAAGTCATCGTATTTATAACAGTAGTAGAAGTTAACCGTTACGTATTTCCAAGCTCAAGTATGGTAAATTTACCATTCCGTGCATGGGTGACGGCATAGGCGGGATTTAAGAATTTTAGTTGGGGAGTAAATAAATGAACACCAATGTAGCCAATAAGCGATGGGTCAGTGGGTGCTTTGCCGCTACCCCGAAAAAAAAATTGAATTTCAAGGGGCAAAACGGTGCTATTTAAACAGTTTTCAGCCAAGTTATTGCAATCGTTATTACAGCTAATAGTGATGGTTCTAACCTCCTGTGTGATGAACATCTGTTGACACAAAAGCGCAGAAGTGAAAATCGTTGGCAAAACTATTTTTTGTTTGGTGTCAAATAGTGTCTTCCCTCGCCAACCCAAAATCCCGCCCCTGCGTGAAGAACTTACATATATGTTTACAATGTTTTACAGTACACTTTAGCAAAACCAAATTGATTAATTAAATTTAACAAATTACGAAACAGCGACTTCTTCAATGTGTAGGGCGTTCGAAACCAATAAAATTATTCAAACTTAACAACACGTCTCATAAACTGTTTCTTCCGACAATCTCTTGAGGCGGGCATATTTTTGGTGATAGTTACAATTCATCAAAGTCGTCATATTTTAATTTTTACTTCATTCGAGGTATAATACCAAACCTACAGGTTTTCTCGATAGGTGATCATGGTAGTTTGAAAATGACCGGCTTACGTAATATTCAGTAGAGTTCTCACAGTTTGGGGAACAAATACCCTATACGAACTAAGTTTGCTGCATTGGCAGACTTTTTGAAGAATCATTCTTTTGGATTATCAACAATACAAGATAGTAATTTCCAACATTAATAAAATTTATGTCCAGCATCGTCAAAAGGATAAAAACTACTATCTTTAATAATGTAATATTTTAAAAATTTAATAAGTGTTATAGTTTTTTTTTTTTTTTTTTAGTTTTAAATTCACCGTATTTCGCGACCGATATTTAACTGACTTAGAGAACAGTGGCCTATTAACATAATCAAGCCCAACTCTACTACATTTTACACCAGGCAACCACAACAATGGAACATCTCTTGATCAAAAATGAACCAAAACTACCCCCTTTCTTCACGTGTGGCAACTATAAAACTTGTGGCCAAGCAGCCATGATTACAGAAGAACGCTATTCTTGTTGATCATCGAAAGCGGATAGATATTATGACAGTAATATACTGTGGAGTGGAGCTAAAAAATATAGGACGCGCTAGGCAGCGAGATACTGAGAGCTCATGAGGTAAACGTTAGGCGAATTTAGAGCAGAGAAGGAATTCAATGGCAAGGAAGATGGGAGTGTCCCGACAAAATTAGTTAAAGACACAATTTCTAAACACCGAACAAAAAATACGTAATCCGCATTCACATTCATGGCACCAGACTATATTGAATATTTTTCCTTCCCTTTTACTCCCCTTGATTACAGCATAATCTCAAATGAGATCTTAAGGTAAGGTGATCTAATAACTGGAACATTTAATCGTCGATAAAATCTAAACTACTCAACATAAGTCAATGAGACTTATTTTCCCGAGTAAATATCGTATTATTCAATGTCTGTTTATACAGCACTAGTCAGTAGTATACTTTGTTTTCGAGTTAAAAATTAAAAACTATTTCTAGAAAAACAAGGGTTTGAAACTGTAAAAATTAGTAAAAATGGCAAACATTTATTTTTATAATTATCAATATAATACTAGCCACAGCACTATAATAATAATCGAATTCCAAGAATATCCGCATTTTGATTTGAAATTAATTTTAATCTCCAGTAAACCTCTGCCCGAGTGGTTTTAGGATCGTAAAATTATTGTCAAATTAGGAGTTCAGTCTTTTTTTTGAAATTTGACAGAGCTGTGAATATTATTATATTGAAAATTATTAAAATTAAATGTTTCCATTTTTATAAAATTCGTAGTTTCTACCCTCATTTGCCTGAAAAACTGTTTTAAATTATTTAACTTAAAATAATAGCACACAATTGACTAATGCTGTATAAATTGACATCCACTATTAAAATAGGCCTATACAAGCGGCAAAAAAGTCCCATTAAATTATGACGAGTAATTAAGATTTTATCGACTACTGAGTGTTGCAGGCATTCGCTCATCTTACTTTTTTATACCTCTTAAATCCCTATGCACTGGTCATATCAAACAGTTCAAGATACAAATTACTGTTAGCCAACTATTTATACGCGTACGCGTACATTCTCACACATTTATATCGTATGAAAGACTATAAAATGTCGCTGCATTTCTTAACACGCTACTTCATTCATTTACGAACAGATCACCCTGTCCTTTTTCAAATCTTCAATAACAGATTCAGCACCGAGTCACTATTACTCAACATTATCAATAAAATATGGATTGTTAACGTTAGTTCGAAACACTAGGTCTCATTACATCCCTAGAACTAAGACAGCAAAAAAAATATAAAAATAATAATTTTTAAAAAATATAAAATAAAATTTGTTAAACATTTTTTTGTATAATTATACATTACGCACAGAAAAAAACGGTTTTGTGGTGGCTACAAAATGTTTTATCAATATGGAACTCACAAAATAATTTTGTAGTGGTTATAAATTTTTTTTTGTGGTCACTGCAAAACTTTATTAACTGATACGCTCACCCCCTTTCCACTTATTATTTTACGCAACCACTGATGCAGACTGCAAAATATTAAAAGCAGCTCACCTTTAAATATAAAACGAAAGGTGAGAAAAATTTCCGAAGCTATCGGAGTAAATAAATCCTGGCGCGTAATACTCGACGCTCGTCGCACATGAAGGGAAATGGCCGGATAGAAAAAAATGGACGCGCCATTTGTTTGAAGGGGAGAGAGAGGAAGCGAAAAAAAGAGTTGCAGATATCAGGGCAGAGTTTTTTTTTCCTGGCAATGATGGCAGGAGGTTGAGTAGGAGGGAGGTTTTCGACCGGGCGACGATGAGAGGTTCCGGAATGCTCCGTCAGACTGCGCACTCTGCGCGCGAGCCTCGCCCCTTGATTAAAACCGCCTTCTGGAGCATCTTCTTGCCTCCTACCCCGGGCCCCACAACCTAGACCAGCAGTCCTCTCACCTGTACAAAAGCGACATGATGTATCGTCGAGGAGCCATGGGGGTTGTAAAAGGATAGGAGGGGTGGTTGCTGGAGCTCTTCAATTTTCCGGACGTGCAGTCGATACCCGCCAGGACGAGGGTCCTTCACGAAGGACAACCGCTGACCGTCCACAGCTCTCGCTTGCATCCGCCACGTCTCGTAGCAACGCAACAGCCTCCATTTCCTAAATATTGATCGATTCCAAACTGTTATTCAGCACTTTTCAGATATTTCGTGAGCTGATCCATTAATTAATTCAACGCTAAAAGCACTAATCTATAACTGTAGGTTTCTTTAAGCCAATTTGCGAAAATTAAACAATAGCAATCCTAGACAACAGTTTTAGCCAACGTTTTAAACAAAATTGTTTTCATTGTTACGAACTTCTGAGGCACAATCTCTGACATCGAAACCTCGTGCATTTAACTGCGGCGCAAGAGATCTCGAGTAACGAATTGGTAATACTGGATAAATATTTACCTACTCATAAAGTTTGCAAATACCATTATCTATTATTGTCATTGAGTATTTTATCAATGTTGGCTTCGAAAGAAGCGTAGAAATCAATTGATGTTTTAAGCGTTTATTTATCTACCATGCACTCTTAAGAGGGCGTGGTACATGATTCAAATGCTAAAACCATTAATCTGTAACCATAGGTTTCTTGAAACCAACTTGCGAAAATTAAACAATAGCAATCCTAGACAATAGTTTTAGCCAACGTTTTAAACAAAATTGTTTTCATTGTTACGAACTTCTGAGGCACAATCTCTGACAACGAAACCTCGTGCTTTTAACTGCGGCGCAAGAGATCACGCGTAACGAATTAGTAATTTTGGATAAATATTTACTAATCATAAGTTGGCAAATAATATTACCTAGGATTGTCACTGAGTATATGATCCATATTGGCTTCGAAAAAAGCGTACAAATAAATTTATGATTTCAGCATTTATATATCTACCTCGCACTCTTTAAGAGAGCCGCAGGACGCAGGCAGTCAAACAGTATGCAGAACCTTCGACACACAAATAGGTTCATTTCTAAATCACTAAACACGCATGATACAAGAACTGCGTTTTCAAATTGTAGAAAATAAACTGCATAGGAGTCGCTGACGTTCAACCAATATTCGGCGCAGTTTCTTACTTGGCGTGTAAATTTTAAAGATGAATCACAGTTATGGCCTTTTCGAAAGTCGTATATTTCAAATCTATAATGTCCCTGACTCCTTTACCACGTAATAATTTAATGTAACGAGATAAAAGACCTCCGAATACAATCTTTGTCTGTCCGTTCTTGGCCCAAATAGTGGACAGTCCATATAGAGGAATTCTTACAGAAAACACCATTTATTCAAGAAGTTGGCAATCGCTTGGATTATTAAACGTTTGGTTGGTTCCAGGATTTTTTTAAGTATGGTCTTCTTATATTAACAATGATGACAGACACAGTTATTGACATTTCTGAGGAGGTGCACTCAGAGTTTGCGGGAAGAGCTACATGCACCTGAAACTGGCCTTGCGTCTGAAACCCGATAGTTTCCGTTCAAGGATCTCTCTTTGGTTTGACAGAATTTAAATACTAAATGATAAATTCAAACGACATAGATGTGTAAACTTAGGACAGATAGTTTAATCAACTGGTTGAAGGAGACGTTAGATAGATAATGCGTGCGCCACGTCCTTCCGAGAGATCAATGCTCACAAAAGCAATGAACAAGGAAGAATCTGTACGAAGGAGTCGCAAAAAAATCTACGTTGCCTGCGTGGATACGGGCTAGTATTCAAAGGTAGCAAATGTATCAGCAAAATACCGGGAATAGTACTGAATTTTGTGGATAATTCCCTAAATGATATCTCATAAGCGGTTGCCTACAGACTATGAGTGATAGTGATGTATCACAAAAACACAGAACCTATTAAAGAAGTCTATAACCATTTAAGAGTGAGTGATAGTCAAAATCTTAAATTTTTGTATTTTGTGTCATAATATGACTTCTGGGTAAATATTAGGAACTTTAACCTAACTACGGAACAGAAAAATTCTTATTGCTTATTACTTAATTCATAGTACTTTCTCAACTGCTATTCTATCGGTAACAACAGTAACGGAAAATAGATATTTATAGTGTCTAAAATTCTATCAATATGTATTCTATTCCGTAGTTAGGTTAAAGTCCCAAAAATTTACCCACAATATACAAAATAAATATAAAATATAAAAATTCAAGACAGTAACTATCACTCACTCTTATCTGTGGGAACTATCTGTTAACGCACAGCCAGGAATATTTCCAGCATGCGTTAATGAAAGGAATTAATGTTGTAAGTAGAGGGGGTGGGAAATTGTGAGAATTTTTTCTGGCATCGTGTTGTCCAATCAATTGTAGCGTCCTTGCAAGATTGGGAGACGGTTATTGCAGTGTTGGTCTTTTTAAACTCTTGTAGAATTAAAAAAAAAAAAAATGGAATTGTTTATCGAAGAAATTACTTGAAAATGCACACCACAACCGATAAATTTCACAAATCCAGTAACTTCCGAATATGCTGCGTTACGACACGACCTTTTTTCAAAATAAATTCCTATTATTTAAACAAAACAAGCAAACAGTTCAGTAAAATTTAATATTTCAGAAAGCAGGACCTGGTTAAATTAAAGTTGCTCTAATATATGTGTACAGTATCACGAAAACAAAAAGCAATCAGTATTCTCTGTTTGTTGTTTTTGTATAATGGACTGCGGAATTTTTTTTTTTTTTTTTCGCCCGTTAAAATAAACACGCTACAAAATACCCCAGCAAAGGATGGAAATAAAGAATAAATAAAAATCCGCGGAAAACGTTTTTACCCCACCCAAGAAAAAAAAAAGAATTAAATAAAACTCGATGTTTAGTGACTACTATTTAAGAGAGAGTACAGAATATTCTTCAGCATGATCACAGAAGCCAATAAAAAAAACACTGATACATTTTTGCATGGAATGTTAAACAGAATTTCGACAAAAAAATAAGGACTTTAGAGAGCGTAGTATGTAATTCTACGCTAAAAGCATTAATCTATAACTTAAAGTTTCTTGCAGACAATTTGCGAAAGTTAAAAAATAGCAATCCTAGACAATAGTTTCAGCTAACGATTTAAACAAAATTGCTTCCAGTGTTACGAACTTCTAAGGCACAACCTCTGACGCCGGAACCTCGTGCATTTAAGTGTGGCGCAAGAGATCACGCGTAACGAATTAGTAATACAGGATAAATGTTTACTCATAAAGTTGGCAAATACCATTATCTAGGATTGTCATTGAGAATTTTATCCATATTGGCTTCGAAAAAAAGCGTAGAAATCAAATGATATTTCAGCGTTTATTTATCTACCACGCACTCTTAAGAAGCCCTCCTAGCTGGGTGTAATATTATGTCCGAGACTAACATGAACAGAGGCAATACGTTTGATTCTGATGCACGTAACACGACGTATCGTACTAAGTCGATAAAAAGACGTGTCTTCCTGTCCAAAATGCACCTCTGTGAAACTTTTGAACTGCTAACCTGTCCTTTGACGTTGTATCACTAAATAAAAATGCACGTACCTATTCGTTGATAAGTTCCTGTTAGTACATACGTAACAATCTCGTATATTATTTTAATGGAATTTATATTTCGTTGACAGCAAGGTCATTAGAAATTGATACATACAACTTTGCACAAGAAAAGGAAAAAGGATAACAGACGAAATGGCGTATATGTGAAGATACTATCCCAGCGTTCGCCTGGAGCGATTTTGGGAAACAACGGAATATGGAAATCTGGATGGCTGGAGCAGGAAATCAAACCCAGTTACTCTCGAATTCGAGTCCTACATGTTACCGACAAGTGCATAATACTGCATGTTGAAATACATAATGCTATTATATGGTATTGAATCTGCCTGTTACACACAGAAAACAGCATGTGCAGTTAAAAAACTGTTCTGTCCTCGGAGCTATACGTACTTCAACTAGTTATTTTACTAACATATGTATTATAATTTAATATTCATGCTTTGTTACGTGAAGCATTGTTAAAGACTGGATTGCTACATAATATACGCAAACATAATGACAATACAGATCAGTTTTTTGTGATATCTGATGAAAATTTTAGAATGTTGTGTTTTCAAGTTTCGGAATTCAAATCATTAATTAATTTTGTGCGACATTGTGTCACAAATTATTCTTATATTGCTTTAGTCATGTACATGAAAGTAACAAACTATCTTATGTCATTATGCGTTCCTTTTGCGCTACACTTTATACGTAAGCGTAACTTTACTAAGAAATATAAAATACCTGCTCTTATATATATATATTTTTTTTTTTCTGTAAGCGTAAAGTGAATTCGAATACGACTTTTCGTCGATCGGGATAAAGTGAGCACTAAATATGCAACCTTTAAAAAAAAAAATTACTAACAGTGACCGCATTTCATTTAACATCAACTGTAGTTGTCTTACTTCTCGTATGGTTAGCAGGGAATAGCTATATGTAGTTCCACGTATTTTCATATTTAAATAAAATAAAATCAACTGACTTCTACATATTTGTATTTAATATAATAAATTAAAAGTTTTAAATCAAACTATTTAGGTTCTTACCAACTGCACAATTTATCTTAAACGCGCTAAACTTTCACTAACGAGTCCAGAAAGGTTAGGCACTTCCAGTCGTTAACCGTTACGCGCGGAAAGATACGAATTGGCTGAAAATATAAATTTACCAGGGCTGTTTTGAGTGCTCACTTTATTCCGAACCGCCTATAGCCTGTTTGAATTAAGTCCTTGACAAAGAAATTTACTCAGTCCCACCAGACTCGATGGTTTAGTAGTCGACCCACTCGCTTCCCCCAACGGCGTCAGGGTTTGGCTCCCAATAGCTCCACATTTTCGAATGTACAAACAGTGGTGTGCGTTGCCGTTGGACTGCGGGTTTTCACACGGTACTCCTGTTTACCCTACTTCAGCATTCTGCTACCGCTTCATACTCGTCTTGTTATATCTTTCACAAAATCTCTCCACCCTGTCACTCGACTCTGAAGTTGCTGAAAGGTGCTCAAGTTCAACGTCCGAGCGCGAACCCCAGCGGCGGAAATGTCCTGAATAATTGAGGTTGCACACTCTCCGGATCTTCCCCTACCCCCTCCCACTCCTCTTCCAGAAGAACGTTATACTCCGGGACTGCGTGCGTTCGGCAGACGGCTTACTGCCTCCGCGCGCTCTGCTGCTGCTAATGGGATTCCCTTAAGAGGATTCCTCCCAACTAAAAATAACAACACCGGGGAATGCTGCAATTTTTTTTTTCAGAAGTCGTCTTAAAGATTTACCCTGCGAGCTTCAGTCACTCGTGGGAAACTGAGCTTTCTGCCCCCTCCCCCTTTCCCCCTGCTGCCATCATACTGGAGTACAGAACACACTGGGAACAAAATGTTCTCTCGTTTTTTAACCATCACACGACTAAAATATGGACAGTAATCACGTATTTTTACTTGTATTATTTGGATTGTTCCCAAAAAACAATAGCAACTGTAGACGGAACAGTTTTTTTAAAAACGAAAATTTTTATCCTAGAGGAGAAACTATTTATTATAGGGTAAACCTATTACATACCGTGATACATTATTTTATCATCATGATAAATCTGTGTTCTATAGAAGGAACTATTTGATATGTTTAAGGAACGATTTGCTGTGGGGTAAAATAGAACTGCTTTGTAGAATTATGTTTTTTTTAGAATTATCTATTTATTTTGTGAAATGATATATTTGTTCTGTGGAATGATATATTTGTTCTGTGGAATGATATATTTGTTCTGTTAAAGGAACACTATGTTATGCAGAAGGAACTACATGTTCTGCAAAATGAACAGTATGTTCTGCAGAAGAAATGGACGGCATGTTTTGTCCAAGGAACTTACGCTCTGTACAATGAAAGTTCGATTTTGTACAAGGAACGATCCGTTTTGTAAAAGGGACGATCCGTTTTGTACAAAGAACGGTCCGTTTTATACATATCAGTTTTGTAAAAGAAACGATCTTGTTTTTTTGTAAGGAAAGACTACATCTTTAGAAGGTAATATCTGTTCTTTATAAAGCACTATTTTCCCTGTAAAAGGCACTTTTTTCTATGCAAGGAACGATTTCACATGACCAAGGAACGCTTTTTATATACAATTAATGATTATATCTGTTCCAGGAAATATTTTATCTTTATAAGATACGATTTGTTCTGTACAAGGTACAAAGTGCTTATATTTCAGAAACAACACCAAACAGCCTCAGAAACCCAAGCTTACTGCAGTTCTTATTTTGACATAATGAGCAATCTACAATAACATATTTTCTCAATGCACGTGTTTCGGTTTAGAATCCCGAAGTACTGTGAATATTACATGCCATCTTTGAGACATTACAAAACATCTTCGGATAGCAAAAGTTAAAAAATAATATATAACTAACGATATATTGGTATGTTTTGGACGAACAAAAAACTCCAGGAGTTAAGAAAAGCTACCATCGCCGATGTTACAAAAGCAGCTTCGGTGACACGAGATTAGTGGTTGGAATCAATTTTCATCTTTTGATGTGTAGGTCTTCAGTCAGTTCCGGTAAATAAATTTTGTATGTATACCTTTTTGTACTTAACCTTATAGCATAAGTATGAAGGAATTAAAGAGTTTTGTAGCCCCAAATTTTCAATGGTTGAAATGCTGTCTACATTCCTTAGGATCTTAGTACCTTAATTAATTGCTATGAATATTCGAAAATTATCTCACTTATTACTAAACGTCTGATTTTTTTTAGCTACAGCCATCAATACAAAATCTGAACTATCGGTTATGTTCTAAAAGGCGAATTATTTACAATATACACAAAAAGTGTAGGTGAAAATCTGTCTGTCCGAAACTGGCTAATCAATAATCAGTCATAAGTACGGACGTGCAAAATTCGCATTATAAAACGGCTGTATGCTCGTTCGACTTCTCCCGTTGGTCAACAATATCATGACTATAGATGAGGCTATATCGTGGAAATGTTTTGTGCCAACATACCCTTGAAAACGCTGTAGTTAATTGCTACATATAATGATTGGGTGATGAACATCTGACACAACGTAGCTGTCTGCAAGCCAATAACAGACATCAAATATTACAATTGCAGGATTCTTACTGGCTCAGTCAAGTATGGCAACAGCTTCCCGTACATGCGAAAGCCAGTAATATTCGTGTAAGCTGAACGTGCGTTGAAACCCAGCAAATAATTGAGTTTTTCTGCGATTAACTATCATTTCTAATCAATACCTACCACAAAGAATGCTTCCTTTCAATAATATAAAGACGGTAGACTGACGAACCTTCTTCCAAACCTGTCACACATGTAATTGACATAACATAGAGGCTCGTAGCTAAATAAATCACAAACTGTGCTCTAGTGTGTACAATGCAGTGAAAAGTTCAGTCTGTCTCCATGTGCAGTAAAACGCGAATATTGCGAGACCCTATCAAGAGTTGCACTATTGTCTTAAGTATGTCCTAGCAATGTGTTTCCAAGTTATTGGTAAATAAATATATAGGTTGTTTATGTGTTACGGTTCGTAGAAGAACATCAGGAGAAAAACGGGGCAACTATTCACAATGTGAGAAAGGAATTATTGACAGATCACATAGTTTTCTTTATCATAAGAGGGTTTAAAAAACTATAATAAAATATTTATGAAAGAATGACATGAGTTTAATTTTCTGTGTTAAAATAAGTACGATATACGAAGCTAGTTCATCCTAATAATTACTGGATTTAGTTTCTTGGAAGTACTCCATTGCGATATAGATGACTGTCAAAGAAAACTCAAGAGGATAGAATAACACAAGTAAGCACAGTATGCTTTAATCAACAGAGTACGTGCATAGCATAAAATTCCATAAATGGAATCGGGTCAAACATAACAAGGACTAACAGATAATGAATAATAATAAGAAATCTAAAGACACCACCAAGGCAGAAAACTCAGGTTTGATGTCAACTTTGGCAAAGGGACAAACAGTTATAATGTATGACCCACAAAATATTATAACCGTACGATATAACGATAAGGAGATAAGGCGAAACAAAAACACAGTAACTAGCAGACACGAACAAAAAAACAACAACCGACACAACGACGAGACGAAACAAAACACATTAGTTTTCCAGACAGACATAAGAACGACGTTTCGGGAACTGCAATCTGTTCCCGTCATTAGGTGGAGACACACAGGGTTCAGGAACACGAGTACGACCACGGCCATCTTTAGTTTAAGGCCGAAGCCTTGAATGTGGCAACGATGCATTGGAGGCCTACTGCCGGTCGCTCATTGGTAGCCCTAGTCTCTGTAACGTGTCTAGATGCAGCCTTATTGGTGTGTACACGTCTACATAGACTAGGATTATCAATAAGTAGAGTCCGGAAAAAATTCGCGGGTTCTATGACCTGTAGGCTAACCTCCAAGAATATTTGTGTAATCGTGCAGACAATAGCTGTTTATTAGCTGCTCGCTGACACTGTGAAATGGGCCTGTATTCAGAGACAGTTCCATTATTGTCTCAGCTACTTCCAGGAAGTGTCGAGTAAGTCAACGGCCAATTGTGATCGTGATACAGACCTATAGTTAGAGCCAGTGATTTTTGGTGAAAAGAATTGTGCAACAACTTGGTTCAGTGCCTTATGTGCACACCTGCAACTCTGCTTCGTGGTTATTGGCAGAATATAATAGGGCAGAGGCGTGGCTCATTTGACTGCACCAACCAGAACAATGTTACCGCGACACCGCATGTCCGTGATTTGTGGGTAGTACCCCGAAACGCCGAAAATTATAAACTTCCAATCACTGACCATGAAGCAGAGAAACAGGTGTTCACATAAGGAATTGAAACAAATTGTTGCAGAATTATTTTCACCAAAAAACACTGGCTCTACCTGTAGTTGCTAGAACTTTAGCTTGCGCCTAAAAGAAAACACGAATTTTCCAGGTCTCTACCAATGAGCGACCGGCAGTAGGCCTCCGATGCAGCGTTGCCACATTCAAGACTCCGGCCTTCTACTAAAGACGGTCATGGCACGACTAATGAGCAGAGACTTGAAAAACTCGCGTTTTCTTTTAGGCACAAGCTAAAATCCAAACAACTGTACGTTCGTGCCACTTTCACAATTGTACCTTGACTTATTTGACACCTCGTGGAAGGTGCCGAGCCAATAATATAATAGCAACTAAATGCAGGTCTAGCCATGTTGGTACCACTGTGCCAGCGAGCAGCCAGTTAACATCTGCTGTTTACTTGAGTACACATATATTCTTGGAGACTAACCTACAGGTCAGTGAACCAGCTAATTTTTCTAGTCTCTGATAATGAAGCTGGAAAAACCATGGGCACGTGTAGGACAAACCCACTTAGATTGCTCAGCCAATGGCAGACGAGCTGTCTCCTGATTGGTCGCGCAGCATAGATTGACTGATTAGATGTGGTGGGTCGAAACTAAATCCAGTCATGCGCTCACATCGCACAGTTCTTTCAAAGAATCATATAATCCTAGTAATGCTAGGTTTTGTTCAAAGACGGTAACAACATTTGTAACATTATACAGAGATGACATTAAAATAGGACAATACCTATAAAAGAAAAATATGGTTCTACGCTTCACCCTCAACTCTTTACATCCTTAAAAACCAAAACAAAAGTAACCCTCAGGCACGTGACTGGATCGCTCGACCAGGACACGAAGGATAGCAACGAGGTGATGACGCATTGCTCTCGGAAGCGGCGCGATTCGGTTCCGAAAATGGCCAGGTTACACTGCCCTCCTACCCGCCCTTCCCAAAGAAAATAGCTGATAAAAACAGTATCCCTCCCGAGGGCTGGGCGGCATATCGGAAGGGGGTTTGTGGAAGGCTGTGGCAAGTGAGGGTAGGGGAAAGACGGGCACGCAGGATTTACGGCTTATTTACCGACCAGAACTTTATCCAGGGTCCGATCGCGTGAGACAATTAATTGCCTGGAGACGTCGGTTTGGTTGGGTTGGAAAGGAGAAGGACGGTGGGTGGGTTGTTCTGCGTAGCCTAGTAGGAAATTGGGTGGGTGGGGTTAGAGGGAAACTAGTGTTTCTGGGAGGGTAGGGGGGAAGCTACGGTGGTCCCGAGCTCCCATGACCTGGAGACGTATTTCACCGAGAGTGAGACAGGAGAAGGCCCATGCAATGTGTTACCCCCAGAAAAGCCGAAGCACAACGTGGTACCCATTCCATTCATCCCTGAGCTGAATTATCGTTCTCTTTCCCCTACCACACTAATTTTCCACCCCTTTCAGATGTCACCGTTCACGGGACTAATTAAAATGTGTCCTGGAAAATAACGGATTTATTAGTCATGCAGGACTCGGGGTATCGCTTCGGATTTCGGTACGGTGGTTCGCGGGGCTGGGAACGTCGGAGGCGCTGAGGAGATATTCCCCCGGAGACCCAACGCGGTTCGGCTTAAGAGAACACAAATCTTCCTCACTGCTGGAACCCGATTTCTCTACAAATTTTCTCAGGGAACTTTCAAGCAAGGCTGTGGACTAGAGTCCAAATATTGAGAAGCACGAATTTCCCTTTCCACTGATAGGAATTTATTACATGTGCATAGAGTTGTTTCAAGCTTGAACACTTTGGGAAACCGATCTTAAACGTATTTTATGTAATAATTCAATGTCCCTCGAAAAAATAAAATATATCACATGAAAACAAAAACGTGTGTTAACGATTTATTTTAGTTGGACGTAATATTTTCCAGTTGCATTTAACAGGTAATAAAAAGAGGCGAAGCGATTTATGTCAGCACTTACATCAAGGTCTTTTAGCGCTGGTGAAGGATGATATGCTGCGAGTATGGAGCAGCGCCGGAATGATTGGGCGGAGAAGAGACGAAGAATTTCTACTTTATAGCTTTATCTAATTTTTGACCAGGAATCATCTCACTAAGTTTGTAACGTATTTTCACTAACACGCTGTATATACATTCAGAAAATATCCGCTATATAAGGAGAATATTAATTTTGTGTGGTGAAATGTCTAAACAATCGTAATTTGTTTTCAGGTAAAATAATGGGATTAACGGTAACATAAAATTCTAAAAATCAACATATTTGTTTGGAAACAAATGTACACAAAATACTTTATGTTTCATTTAGACACTGTTCGGAGATTCCTAGTTTGATAGTAAGTTTATTATTGCATATTTAAATATGCACACGTAATTTTAAAATTCAAATTTCAGGATAGCACTACTCCAACATACTCATTTTATGGACAGATTGATAAAACACTGTCAAACTACGCTTTTATTAGATAACGGCGCATAAATTTAACGAAATCCACATAGCGTAACACTGAATAAAGATATCTCCATTTCGAATGCATACACGAAGGTTTAGTGCTATTATTCTGTAATAAACGTATGTTGCATAAAATATTCCTTCAAAGTACAATAAATTTGAAAGAATATTTGAGTTAACACTTGACTATCATAATATTTCACGCACTTGTTAGAATGATAAGGTACTTTCAGGGGAAAAAATTTGCACCAGGAAGGCGATAGGCGTATCAACTATTTTTTCTATTACATCAGTGTTAATTTGTATATAATAAATCCAGCCGACTATATTATTTCAATTTGTTGGAATGTATTTTTTAACTTGATATACGAGGGCGTTTGCGGAAAGTCAAAATACAACGGCTAAAATACGTTCAAAACTACCGCAATAACTACACAATACTGAAACATATAACTAGTACACAATTACTGCAATTATCCAGAAAGAAAACCTCACGGGCAATGTAGAAGATAACTACACATCAAAGCTCATATGAAATATTTTCACTTTCCGGACATGCTTAGTAGGCCTACCGTAAGTTCTGCTCAATTTCCGATGGATTTCCTCGAATTATAAATTATATAATAATTTAGTCAACAATTTTTCAGTTCAGTGTGTAATTAAGTATCGTTTGTTATATATTGAATGAAACAGTTAAACAATAAGTTTCCCAAAAGATAATGTGAACTGGAAAATATACAGAATGACGAAAGTAAATTTACTTGTCATGTCTAGAAAAAACAAGTGTTTCGCTTCAGTTTTCAGCAATAATCTAAATGGGCTGTACGTCCGAAATGAAACAGGTATTTGCCATTTTGTTACAGTGAAAACACGCGCAAAAATTATATGGGATGTAGACGGCAAAGTGAGCACTTTCGAAGACCGCATTGTCAACGATGATTATTTACTTTTTGTGGTCTTAGACATTAAATTGAGAACGGTGCTCTCTCTTTCTCTCTCTCTACATATATATATATATATATATATATATATATATATATATATATATATATATATATATATATATATATATATATACATACATATATATACATGCATATATGTATACATACTGAGTTTATTATTTAAGTACGTTGTGTTCTTATAACAAGTGACGGAAATATATATAAACTCGTTAAAGGAAACCAATAAATACTTCACAAGTTATCGCATTACCGTGATGAGATAAACCAGCTTTCTTAATGACACAAAAAAATTTGTTACAAGGCTGTTTAGCTTTTGATTGAGAAATTCGGAGCAATTAAAAAATAAAATAAAAAACATTAATTTCGTAAAACCAATTTTTATAGAAATTTATGATTTTTAGGGAAAAAAGAAACAACAGTACTTCTTTTTCAAATAAAGGTTTTCAGAAAAAAAATACTAGAACTAAATTTACAATAACGATAATTTCTGAAATTTCTTAAGCGGCAACAATCAATTTTACCAATTAAACAACAATTTCCCTCGAGACAAAGCTACCTAGTAGTTCGTCATACTTGAACAAAACTTTTCTTTGTCGCAACACTGTTTGCATCGTAGCAAATAAAAACGTTACTTCTGTGTACGCCAACAGCGAAAGTCCCGAGGAAAGGTACTGAGTATAACGACAATGGATCCAGCATCCTTTCTCTATCAGGAACGAGGCAGTCTCCGAGAGGATTTATTAATCGCTTGCCGTCACTATATAGATCCTGCTGAATCGCTCCCCGCCACTGGGACTAGCTTAGACCTGGTAAGTGGTGAGGGTACAAAGGCGGGTGGAGGGTAAGTGGTGACCGCCAAAACCAGACCACGAAACCAACCGTCGTAAACCTTTGCGGCTAACGCCCCGCCAACGTCAGCTGGTTCAGAGGCTGGGGGGGGGGGGAGGTACAGCCTTCCCTTTCACAACACACACTTTATTCTGCCTCCTCCTCCCACGAAGCTACGACTATTTCTTCCGGACAAGGAAGAGGCAACCCGTTGAGGAAGGCACCGTGCGGATAGAGTATTGAACTATTGGTTCGTGTTAAAATGTTTTAATATCGTCTGCATTTCTTTAAATCATCACTATATGTGATGGTTAGGGATGATGGTATGTCGCGAAAACTTTTTGTGACAACACACCCTTGAAAACACTGTAGTTTTTCGTAACATGTACGATTGGGTGTTACACGTCTGACACTCTGTAGCTGTTTGCAGGCCTATAACAGGCATTAAATATTACAATAGCTGAATTCTTATTGGCTTAGTCAAATAGGATAACAGCACGTATAAGGTAAAGCCAGCAATCTTCTGGTAAGCTGAACGTATGTTGCAGCACAGCTAACAATCAAGTTTTCCCGCGATAAACCATCATCTCTAGTGATGGTTAGCGACATGTAAAATTCGCGTTATTATCTGATAGCTCACTAGACTCCAAGTGACTATAGACTCGTTCGACGTCTCCCGCTGGCCGATATTGTCGTGACTTGCCGCGGAGAATGCTTACACGGTAGAGAGGCCAGTCTCTGAAAAGACGTAACACATGTAAATGACAACACACAAAAGTTTGTGGCCAATTGAATCGCAGATTATGCTCTGGTATGTATAGGAAAGTGAAGTTTAGTCTGCTACCAAATGATAACGCGAATTTTGCATGTCTCTAGTGATGGTTTATCGCTGGAGAACCTGACTGTTGAGTTTCAACTTACGTTCAACTTACGAAAAAAAAAAAAAAAAAAAAAAAAATGACTCGCTTTCGCTTGTGCATACAGCTGTCGTCCTGTTTGACTAAGCCAATAAGAATACCGGTATCGTAATATTTGATGCCTATTATTGGTCTGCAAGCAACTACGTTGTGTCACACATTTAACACTTAATCACTAGAGGCACAATTGTTTTGCGTATTGATTCTAGGTCAGGTTGAATGTCAATAACGTATACTTCACTCCTCCTGTGATTAGACGAGAGAGGTTTTAACGCACATTTGACGACTGCAAGCCAGTTATAAGTAAGGAAACAAGTCGTGGAGATATCACGTGCTACACGTTTGTACTGTTAGAAGCCAATGGATGTTCGTCTTCAGCCGGTACACGTATAGAACTGAGAAGTCTAGGCTATTGCCAGATGAATACGCGAAATTCTCGTGCCTCTATTAATTACACATGTCCCAAGAAACCACAGTATTTTCAAGGGTATGTTGGCACAAAATATTTCCACGATGTACCATTATTAGAGATGATAGACAGAGATGGTGGAAAATTGCGAGAATGTTTTCTGCCAGCGCATTCTGCAAATCAGTGTAGCGTTCTGCTTCATATATTATTGGCCGGTGGTTATGTAGCACAGTCTAGTTGTTTACAGACGAATCACAGACGTCTAGCGGTAGCGCACCAGAGTTATCATTGGCCCAGTCAAATAGGGACTCGTCAGTAACGAAATAAAAGCGTCAGAAATAAATACATTACATTGAAGCCTAGCAAACAGTCAACTTTTCCCTCGGTAAATCACTTTCTTAGAGATGATGGTATATCGCGAAAATGTTTTGTGCCAACATAGCCTTGAAAACACTGACACAACGTAGCTGTCTATAGACCAATAACGTGCATCAAATATTAAAATAGCGGTATTCTTATTGGCTTAGTCAAATAGGGCAGTAGCTTCGCGTACAAGGAAAAGCCAGTAATCTTTTGATAAGCTGAACGTACGTTGA